>SJYV01045352.1:1266978-1350091 GCA_006410875.1 Neotragus pygmaeus | reverse complement strand
GAGTTGGTGGTGATGGACAGGGAGGCCTGGTGTGCTGTGATTCATGGGGTCGCAAAGAGTTGGACACAACAGAGCGACTGAACTGAGTGGCTAATGATGTTAAGCAGCTTTTCATGTGCTTATTGACCATTTACACATTTTCTTTAGAGAGATGTCTGTTCATATTCTTTGGCTATTTTGAATTCAGTTGTTTGTCTTTTAAGTTGTAATAGTCCTTTGTATATTCTAGATACAAGTTCCTTATCAAATATATGATTTTGCACATATTTTATCATTCTGTGGGTTCTTTCCACTTTCTTAATTGTGTCCTTTTGAAGCACAAAAGCTTTTAATTTTGAAGAAGTCCATTTAATTCAGTTTTTGTTGTTGTTGTTTTTGTTTATGTTTTATTGTTGTATCTAAGAAATAATGGTCTAATCCAAGGTCACTAATATTTACACCTATGTTTTCTTTAAGGAGTTTTATCGTTTTAGCTCTTAGATTTTGATTGATTTTGAGTTAATTTTTCTATGGTATGAGAAAGGAATTTATTCTTTTACATATGCATATTGGGTTGTCCCAATGCCACATCCATCGGAGAGACTATTTCCTCCTCATTGAATGATCTTGGCACCCCTGTCAAAAATCAAATGTCAAAAACCCATGTATGAGTTTATATATGGACACTCAGTTGTATTCCATTGGTCCCTATGTCTATTCATGTGTTAGCACTGCACTGTTTTAATTACTGTAGCTCTGTAGTAAGTGTTGAAATCAGTAAGTGTGAGTCCTTCAATTTGGTCTTTTCCAAGATTATTTTGGCTGTTTGGGGCCCCTTAAAATTTCCTATGAATTTAAGAATCAGCTTTTTTCTACAAAAAATGGCCATTGAAATTTTGAGAAGGATTATTTCGGATCTATAGATTGCCTTAATTAGTACTGATATCTTAATATTAAGTCTTCAGGTTCTTGAGCGCTGGATGTTTTCATGTTTATTAGGCTCTTTTAAAATTTCTTTCAACAGCATTTTGTAGTTTTCAGAGTATAAGTTTCACACTTCAATTATATTTATTGTGAGGATTTTATTTTTTAATGCTATTGTTAGTGAAATTGTTTTCTTAATTTAATTTTCAGATTGTTCATTGCAAGTGTAGAGAAATACAATTGACTTTATATATTGATTTCTTATCCTGAAACCTTGCTGAACTGGTTATCAATTCTAGTAGCTTTTTAGTGGATTTCTTGAGATTTTCTGTATATTAATACAAGATCATGTCATCTGGAAACAGAGACAGTCTTACCGCTTCCTTTCCAGTTGGCTGCATTTTATCCTATTTTCTAATCTAATTTCCTTGGCTAGAATCTTCAACATGATGTTGAATAGAAGTGCTTAGAGTGGACATCTTTACCTTGTTCCTGATAATAATTTTTTTAAATGAAATTCAGTTTAGATGGCAAGTTTCTTGAAAGCATTTTAAGTGAAAAAGAAACTCCTAGGGAAAGAAAACAAAAATAAAAACAAAAGCATGATACTTTGTAGCCATGCATATTCTACTCTGGAAGGTTTGTCTGTCCTGAGATCTCTTCATTATGGAGCCTCATTGTTCAGTGACCTGGCAGAGACTGTATCACCCTGAAACAAGGAAAGCTGTGCTGCATGGCTTGGCCCAGAAGCCCCTCAAAGGAAGGACTTGTTACCCAGTTGCTGCGGAATGCAGTCACTCTACGGCCTCTAGCTATCTGTCCATTCAGGGATTATTTGGGTTGCCTTGCCCAAGGTCGCACCTCTTCCTGGGTGGTTTAAAGGCATGATCTTCTTGCCCCACTTTGGCCCAGCTCCTTCATTCTTTCTGATGCTCTTAGTAATTGCTCTCCTCTCTTCCCCAGTAGCATATGGGACACCTTCTGACCTGGGTGTGGGGGCTCATCTTTTGGTGTCATATCTTTTTGCCTTTTTATACAACTCATGGGCTTCTCATGGCAAGGGTCCTGGAGTGATTTTCCATTCCCTCCTCAAGTGTTTTAAAAAGCTAAGACATCACTTTGCTGACAAAGGTCCGTATAGTCAAGACTATGATCCTTCCAGCAGTCATGTACGGATGTGAGAGTTGGACCATAAAGAAGGCTGAGCACCAAAGAATTGATGCTTTTGAATTGTGGTGTTGGAGAACACTCTTGACAGTTCCTTGGACAGCAAGAAGATCAAGTCAGCCAATCATAAAGGAAATCAACCCTGAATACTCATTGGAAAGACTGATGCTGAAACTGAAGCTCCAATACTTTAGCCACCTGATGCAAAGAGCTGACTCATTGGAAAAGATCCTGATGCTGGCAAAGACTAAAGGCAAAAGGAGAAGAGGGCCACAGAGGATGAGATGGTTGGATGACATCACTGATTCAATGGACATGAACTTGGGCAAACTCTGGGAGATGGTGAGGGACCGGGAGGCCTGGCATGCTGCAGCCCGTGGTGTTGCAAAGAGTCAGACATACCTTAGTGACTGAATAGCAGCAACTTCTTGCCCCAACTCAGGACAATTCTGAAGATCATTCCAACTCTATAGCTCCTAGTAGGCTTGGCCAAACCTGTTGTTGGACTTATATTGCACTTCAACTTCACTCTTCCTTCCTCTTTGGCTTCCTTCTTCTCCTACAACTGGTGTTGACTCCACCACCTCCTGTGGTGCTGTGTGTTTGAACTCAGTCATGTCCAACTCTTTGAGATCCTATGGATTGTGGCCCACTGGGCTGTTCTGTCTATGTAATTTTCTGGGCAAGAATACTGGAGTAGGTTGCCATTCCCTACTCCAGGGGAATCTTCCCAACCCAGGTATTGAACCCATGTCTTTTGCATCTTCTGCATTGGCAGGTGGATTCTTTAACACTAGTGCCACCTGGGAAGCACTGTTGGTAAAGAATCTGCCTGCTAATGCAGGAGACATAAGAGACTCGGTTTTGATCCCTGTCAGGAAGATCCCCTGGAGTAAGAAATGGCAACCCACTCCAGTATTCTCATCTGGAAAATTCCATGGACAGAGGAGCCTGGCGGGCTATGGTCCATGGGGCCTCAGAGAGTCAGACATGACTGAGCGACTGAACACACCCACACTTCTTGCTCCAACTCAGGAGAATTCTGAAGATCATTCCAACTCTATAGCTCCTGGTAGGCTTGGCCAAGCCTGTTGTTAGGCTTATATTGCATCTCAACTTCTCTCTTCCTTCCTCTGTTCCACTGTTATTGATCCCAAGGGCACCCCTTCATAGACACCTGGCATGCTAAATTCCATATCAGAGTCTGTTTTCTGAGGAATCCCACCTATAGCACTCATGCCTGCCTGTTTCCATGTTGGTGGGACACAGAGCTCAAGTATCTACATAGGAAACTGTGTCATAAAAATAACATCTCTTAGGAGATTTAAACAACTTTTTTTCCCATGTGTAGGCCCTGGGTCATTTCTTTTTTGGGAACCAGTAATAACACTTTATGCATTCTTGGAGTGATTTTATACATTTATATAAATACATTATGCATTCCTGTGGTGACTTCTGTTGAGAACCAGATATATGATCTTCTCCAGGATGCTGACTAAAGAGTGATTCACCCGGAATGGTTGATCCTAGCCCATGCTGAGCTTTACTCCTAATTTTGTCCAGGTCAACATTTTTTTTTTTTTAGTAACTCTGGCTAAAAAATGACTGCCCAGAGATATCAGGACCCAGTCCCAGGAACTATAAACATTATTCTCTAAGAAAAAAAGTCTTTGCAGGTGTGATTAAATTAAGGGTTTTGGCCTTATCTGATAATCCATTATTCTGGATTATCTAGTGAAAGTATTAATAGCTTGGTTGTGTCTGACTCTTTGCAACCCCATGTAGCCCTCCAGGCTCTTCTGTCCAGGGAATTCTCCAGGCAAGAGTACTGGGTTGCCATTTTATTCTCCAGGGGGTCTTTCTGACCTGAGGATTGAACCTGGGTCTCCTGTTATTGCAGGCAGATTCTTTACCATCTGAGTCACAAGGGAAGCTCTGGATTATCTAGGTGGATCCCAAATCCAATCATGAGTATTATTAATATATAAGAGAAGGAGATTCAACACAGACAGAAGAGAAGGTGATGTGATTACGGAGCAGAGATTGCAGTGATGTGGCCACAAGTCAGGGGAGGCTAACAGTCACCAGAAACTCAAGGAGGTAAGGCACAGATTCTACCCTAGAGACTTAGGATTGGGTGTGGGCCTTTGATTTCACTGAGTGTGCCCAAGTGAAATTGATTTTCAACTTTTGGCTTCTAGAACTAGGAAAGACTAAATTGCTGCTCTTTTAAGTCATCAAGTTTGTGGCACTTTCTTACAGCAGCTTCAGGAAACAAATCTAGTGGTTTTTACTTATGCTTTCCCCTCTGAAGTGTCTCTATACTTGAAGCAATACTGAAGACAAGGAAAGTTCTATAAGTAAGATCTCCAAAGAACTTGTGGAGAAGAGAGAACCCCACCATTTCCTGGTACAAGGTCCTTCAAGGCAGCTATGAAAAAGATGTGTGTGTACAACTTCTTGATGTTGGTACAGGTTGCAGCTAAAACCAGGGATAAGATAACAGGTCTGGAGGCTCTGCAGGATGCAGGCTCCTTTTAAATCTTTCACAAATAACTTAAATGTTTCTCCTTATGATTGGGAGTTGAATTCACCAAGACAAAGTGAACCAGGTCATATGCGTGCATGTGAGTGTGCTAAGTCGCTTCAGTTGTATCCAACTCTTTGTGACCCTATGGACTATAGCTTGCCAGGCTCCTCTGTCCATGGGATTTTCCAGGCAAGATTACTGGCGTAGGTTGGCACATGCCCTCTTCCAGGGAATCTTCGTAACCCAGGGATCTAACCCTGGTCTCTTATGGCTTCTGCCTTGGCAGGTGGGTTCTTTACCAGTGTGCAAAATCATCCTAATTCTTTCCTTTATTTGTGTGCATTTTGTCTCATTGTTACATTATTGTCACATACTAGGGACCCTGTTTCTAGGAAAACTGAGTGAAGTAAGAATGGCTTGGATTTACGTAATCTTTACTTGGTCCAATCCAACTTGATCTTGGGGTTGATCTTGGGTCCCCTCATTACGGATGCACAAATACAAATGTTAGGCATTTCCTCCTCTTTTCTGTTTATTTTTTTCACCCAAAGTTTTGGTGTCCTGTACACTTTTCCCTCAGTTTACTCTCTTAACTAATTTGTTCTCTACTAAACTTGATAACTTTCTTCACTCTGGTACAATAGATTTCTTATGGATCAGTACTGTTAACACTTTTCATCAAAGAGTGAAGGTTTGCTTTAAAAATTCATAGATGATAAAACTTGTAAGGCAGAGCTTTCTAATTCAAGTATGGGGTGGCAGAGTCAGGATTTAGAAAGATTTATGATTGTTTGGCAATGGCACCCCACTCCAGTACTCTTGCCTGGAAAATCCCATGGACAGAGGAGCCTGGTAGGCTGCAGTCCATGGGGTTGCTAAGAGTCAGACAAGACTGAGAGACTTCACTTTCACTCTTCACTTTCATGCATTGGAGAAGGAAATGGCAACCTACTCCAGTGTTCTTGCCTGGAGAATCCCAGGGACGGGGAAGCCTGGTGGGCTGCTGTCTATGGGGTCGCACAGAGTCGGACAAGACTGAAGTGACTTAGCAGCAGCATGATTGTTTGGAAAGAGATATCCAAAATACCATACTGAAACAAAACAAAAGAAAGAACTGTAGAATCTTGCATTTACTTTCAAAATGATCAATTGTATATGTGTAGGAAGGGTGAGACTTTCTTTTCCAAATGAAAGTCATTTATATGAAACAGATCTGGAGGATTCAGTTGAGTCCAGTCTCAATATAAGTGTGTGATGTGCCTGCTAAAAATCTTGCACAATTGTGGGCTACATTAATAGGAGTATAGTGACAAGACTGAGGGAGGAGATTATGTTTTGGACTGGCCAGGTTGCTCGTGTTCTCTTCTGGAGTTGGATGAGTAGGATATATAAGGAGGGGTAGAGTTCAGAGGATAGAGGATTTGAAACATAAAGAGTGAGGAGTCTGAGATGGTTCTGGAGAAGAACAGACCAAGGGCAGGCAAATCACTCTTTCAAGTTCCTGAGGGACCAACTGTGTGAAAGAGACACAGCTAAGGGCAGCCCTGCCCCGGGACGAGGGCTGGGCAGATCTCAGCCCACAGAGGTCTCCAGCCAAAGCAGGAGTTGCACTGAGCTGTCTGGAGTCTCCGTCTTTGTGTAGAGGGAGAATGAACATCTGTCAGAAAAGCTGTGGAAAGAATGCCTGCATTTGGAAAGAGACGGGACCGGATGAGCTCTTTCCAGTGCTAACGGTCCTTGGCTCTTTGATGTCCACTCAGGTCTCACATGAACAGTGTAAGGGAAGCAGAGTGGTGGTATGATTTCTGTTCTGGAGGTGAGAGTTGAAGCGACTTGAATTGCAGAGGAGTGACTGAGCTGGGATTGAAACTCAGGCTGACTGGTTCCCAGCCCACAGCTCTGTCCACAAGACTGGGGTTTGCCCTAGAAGCACCATATGGAAAACTGATGGTTATCTACAGCTGCTGTGAAAGTCTTAGTGAAGAACCAGGATCCTCTGCTGGGCCGGGCCTGGGGAAAGGAGAAGGTCATCTTTCTCTGGAGAGGGAAGTTGCCACTTGCTCTGACTTTCTGAAAGTCAGGTTTGCTCTGCCCACTCTCTGCCTCTGCTTTCCTGACTGAATACACCTGGATGCATAGGAAGAACAGTGACTGACTTCATGTCACCCCCCTCAGGAAGGGAACACCACAGAGGAGCCAGTACAAGTGGGCTGGACACCGAATGGTTGCTGCTGTGAGCCGTGTGTTATGCTGGGATTCATGACCTCCAGTGGAGAGGATTTCGATCAGGGGTCAGGTGAGGCTTGACTACTTGGAGCTTTTTGTGTAGCAATCTTTTATTAAAGTATAATAGACATATAGAAAGCTTCTGACATAGACATCAGAAGGGGACAGAAGGAGTGCCCCCTTGCTAGTTTTTAGCAAGTGTTTTATGTCTTTTAGAAAGCTATTAATCAGAAAAGAGAGATATCTCAAGGCTGAGGGAGTTTCACCAGGCCCCTCTCCCACAATATTCATTTTTGAGATAGGATGGCATAAAGTATATCATCCTCTGGCCATTAAAACAATTGACATGAATACTGGTGTGAGCCATTATCAGCCCAAGGTTTGAGACAAGAAAAAAAGATTAGTCTTAGGCAGAGCCGGTCAACAGAGAAGGGAAAAAAACTGTCTGCCACTTGTGGTTTATTTCCTCCTGATGCTTGGGGACCTCTGGGCTTCCTACCTGTTACCCTCTCAACACTTCCTTTTCGCTCAAATTGAGGGGCATATCCCAGCCTTCTTTGTGCTTTTCTGACACGGTGAGGCAGCAGATCTGACTCAAATGCATTTTTTCCCCATCTGGTTGGCTTCTGGCAGAAATCACCTCTTGCCTGGTTGCAGAAACCTTGGCAGACTGTGGCAGACCTGGAATGCGAGGTTGCAGGTAGGAGACACTAGAGGCAGGGAGATGGTTAGGCGGCATTGTGGATGGCTGCTGGGAGAGGGTGAGTTGGTGGGGTTAGGAAGAAGTGGATTTGAAATATTTAAGATGTGTTATCTGGCTGCTTCCAGGTAACTTCCTAGTGACTCAAAGGACTGAATGATTATGAATTGACAAGGAAGGGATCTCCTTCACAGCCTTGTCATGGTGAACAAGGCTTGCATAACTCAATGAAGCTATCAGCTATGCCATGCAGAGCTACCCAAGACGGACAGTTAATAGTGGAGAGTTCTGACAAAATGTGGTTCACTGGAGAAGGAATGGCAAACCACTCCAGTATTCCTGCCATGAGAAGCCTGCAAACAGTATAAAAAGAGATAAAAAAGCAAAAAGATATGACATAAAAGATGAGGCCCCCGGGTCAGAAAGTGTCCAGTATGCTACTGGGGAAGAGTGGAGGGCAGTTACTAATAGCTCCAGAAAGAATGAAGAAGCTGGGCCAAAGTGGAAAAGACGCTGAGCTGTGGATGTGTCTGGTGGTGAAAGTGAAGCCTAATGCTGTAAAGAACAGGATTGCATAAAACCTGGAATGTTAGGCCCATGAATCAAGGGAAATTGTACATGGTCAAGGAGGAAATGGCAAGAGTGAACACTGACATCTTAGGAATCAGTGAACTAAAATGGATGGGAACGGGCAAATTTAATTCAGATGACCGTTATTTCTACTACTATGGGCAAGAATCCCCCAAAAGAGAGGGAGTAGCCCTCATAGTCAACAAAAGAGTCCAAAATGCAGTAGTTGGGTGCAATCTCAAAAAAACCCAGAATGATCTCAATTCATTTCCAAGGCAAGCTATTCAACATCATAGTAATCCAAGTCTATGCCCCAACCACTGATGCCAAAGAAGCTGAAGTTGAATGGTTCTATGAAGACTTATAAGATGTTCTAGAACTAATACTGAAACAGATGTCCTTTTCATCATAGGGGACGGGAGCGCAAAAGTAAGAAGTCAAGAGATACCTGAAGTAACAGGCAAGTTTGGAGTACAAAATGAAGCAGGGCAAAGGCTAACAGAGTTTTGTCAAGAGAACACACTGATCAGCAAACACCCTTTTCTAACGGCACAAGAGACAACTCTACACATGGATATCACCAGATGGTCAATACTGAAATCAGATTAATTACATTCTTTGCAACAGAAGATGGAAAAGCCCTATACAGCCAGCAAAAGCAAGACCTGGAGTAGACTATGGCTCAGATCATGTATTCTTTATTGAAAAACTCAGGCTCAAACTGAAGAAAGTAGGGAAAACCACTAGACAATTCAGGTATGACCTAAATCAAATCCCTTATGATTATACAATGGGGGTAACAAATAGATTCAAGGGATTAGATCTTGCATGCCTGAAAAATTATGGATGGAGGTTTGTGACATTGTACAGGAGGCAGAGACCAAAACCATTTCAAAGAAAAAGAAATGCAAGAAGGCAAAGTGGTTGTCTGAGGAGGCTTTACACATAGCTAAGGAAAGAAGAGAAGCAAACAATCAAAGGAGAAAGGGGAAGATATACCCAACTGAATGCAGAGTTCCAGAGAATAGCAAGGAGAGATTAGAAGGCCTTTTTAAATGAACAGTGCAAAGAAGTAGAGGAAAACAATAGAATGGGAAAGACTAGAGACCTCTTCAAGAAAACTGAAGACATAAAGGGAACATTTCATACAAGGAAAGGCACGATAAAGGACAGAAAACATCAAGGACCTAACAGAAGCAGAAGAGCTTAAAAAGAGGTAGCAAGAATACATAGAACTGTATGAAGAAAGTCTTAATGACTTGGATAATCATGATGGTGTGGTCACTCACCTACAGCCTGACATCCTGGAGTCTGAAGTCAAGTGGACCATAGGCAGCATTACTACAAACAAGGCTAGTGGAGGTGATAGAATTCCAGTTGACCTATTTGATATCCTAAAAAATATGCTGTTAAAGCACTGCACTCAATATTTCAGCAAATTCGGAAAACTCAGCAGTGGTCACAGGACTAGAAAAGGTCAGTTTTCCTTCCAATCCCAAAGAAGAGCAGTGCCAAAGCATGTTCAAACTACTATACAATTGTGCTCATTTCACATGCTAATAAGGTTATACTCAAAATCCTTCAAGCTAGGCTTCAGCAGTACATGAACTGAGAACTTCCAGATGTACAATATAGATTTAGAAAAAAAACAGAGGAACTAGAGATGAAATTGCCAATGTTCACTGGATCATAGAGAAAGCAAGGGATTCCAGAAAAACATATTTCTGCTTCACTGACTACACTAAAGTCTTTGACTGTGTGGATCACAGCAAACTGTGGAAAACTGTTAAAGAGACGGGAATACCAGATCATTTTGCCTGTGTCCTGAGAAACCTGTATGCAGGTCAAGAAGCAACAGTTAGAACCTTATGTAGAACAAGACTGGTTTCAAATTGGGAAAGGAATATGACGAGGCTGTGTATTGTCACCCTGTTTATTTAACTTGTGTACAGAGTACATCATACGAAATGCCAGGCTGAATGATTCACAGTCTGGAATCAAGATTGCTGGGAGAAACATCAACAGCCTCAGATACGCAGATGATACTGCTCTAATGGCAGAAAGTGAAGAGGAACTGAAGAGACTCTTCAGAGGAGTGTGAAAAGGCTGGCTTAAAACTCAACATTCAAAAAACTAAGATCCTGACATCTAGTCCCATCACCTCATGATAAATAGATGGGGAAAAAGTCGAAGCAGCAACAGATTTTATTTTCTTGGTCTCCAAAATCACTGTGGATGGTGACTGCAGCCATGAAATTAAAAGACGCTTGTTTCTTGAAAGGAAAACTATGACAAACATAGTCTAGGCATTAAAAGCAAAAGACATCACTTGGCCAATAAAGGTCTATGTAGTCAAAGCTGTGATTTTTTTCAGTAGTCATGTATGGATGTGAGAGTTGGACCATAAAGAAGGCTAAGCACAGAAGAATTGATGCCTTTGGATTGTGGTGCTAGAGAAGACTCTTGAGAGGCCCTTGGACAGCAAGTAGATCAAATCAGTCAATCCTAAGGGAAATCAACCCTGAATATTCATTGGAAGTACTGATGCTGAAGGTGAAGGTCCAATACATTGGCCACCTGATGTAAAGAAGCGATTCATTGATTGGAAAAGACGCTGATGCTGCAAAAGATTGAAGGCAAAAGGAGAAGAGGGTGGCAGAGGATGAGATGGTTAGATAGCATCACTAATTCAATGGACATGAATCTGAGCAAACTCAGCTAGTGAAGGACAGGGAAGCCTGGCGTGCTGAAGTCCACAGGGTCTCAAAGAGTTGGACAAGACTTAGCAACTGAGCAACAACAAGGGAGGAATGTTGGACCGGGCTGGTTCACTTGGTGAAGACCACATCCCTGACTCATCAGCCCCTGACGTCTCTGCCTCCATGTCCCTTTGTTTTCTCTTGCAGGTGGGTGTCCTTCATGGGAGAGGACTTTTGTGGCCTTTGCTGTGCAAGGACCAGCTGGCAGAGAGTTGATCTTCCTGTTTAGAGCATGCACATTAACCCAGGTCTTAGCCCCGCGCCTGGCAACATGCAGAGGCTGTGAGGTTGCGTCCTTGGCGTCCCTTTTCATCCTCTGCTCCTTTGACCCCAAGCATGTATTTCACATCTGACTCCCAGCCCTGGCAGAACCCATCCACCTCTTCCATAAGACGGCTAAGGGTTGTCAGTAGGTTGCAAATAAGCAGCCTCAATTGCTCAGGAAAAGATATTACAATTTTATCTCCTTGTACTGTTCAATAAAACATTAGTATCTCAGCATTTTTATTTAACAATAGGCAACCTTAGGCCAGTAATTATGCAACAATTATAATCATAAAAACTGTCCCCTGCTGCTCACCTAGAAACATGAATATATTAAACCAAGACTAACCATCTAAAAGGCAAGCAGCAAAGCCCCCTCATTTTTAATGTCCCTGCAGTGCACCATGGGAAGCTAATAATTCACCCTCTAATTAGTATCCCTTCTGCTGCTGTTGGCGCAAGGACAGACAAAGAGGGAGCGGCTTCGGTACAAACTCGCCTCGGTAATCTTTAAACGTCGGGATGCTCTGCGGGTTGGCAAGGCCCAGCGGGGCCAAACGGGGTGTGCGGTTAGAGGCGGCAGGGACGCACCTTGTCCTGATGGGGTGTTTCCGCCCCAACGAGCTCCAGGCAAGCACCCCGCCAGCCCATCCCCAGACCCCTTTGCTTTTGAGCCGTGCCGTTTCTTCTTGCTTGTCCTTTATTAAATGTGACTGTGGGAAGGGACTGGAGTGGCAGCGCTGGTAGAGAGGGTGGCCAGGGAAGGAGGGACAGCCTGCCTGAGGGTCCCCAGGCTGGGACTGCCCTGGAGGGTGAGGGAGCCAGTGGGCAGCGATGGGGAAATTCCAAGGATGCCGTCTGCCCTGGAGAGGAAGGCGTGTGTCTCCCCAAGTACCCCCTCCTCGCCTAGCCCCTGAGTGAATGCTCTGCTTTACTTCATTGCCTCTGACCCCAGCCCAAGAGGCCGTCCTGCACACAGCCCTCTGAGGAGTCACGGGGTCAGGCAGAGCTTCTTCGGGATTCCTTGGTGGCTCAGTGGTAAAGAATTAGCCTGCTGATGCAGGAGATGTGGATTCGATCCCTGAGTCGGGAAGAGCCCCTGGAGAAAGGAACAGCTGCCCACTCTAGTATTCTTGCCTGGAGAATCCCACAGACAGAGGAGCCTGGCGGGCTACAGTCCATGGGGTCACAAAGACTCAGACAATACTGAGTGAGAAAATAACAAACAACAGGGCCTTTTAGGGACTGCAGAGTCCCTTCTCGCTAACCCCGTCACTGTGCAGGTGAGAACAACCAAAGGTTAGGTCACGGAACAGTCACCAGGCATGACAAGCACCAGTCTTTTCAAGGACCCCAGTGTTGGCAGCAGTAGGGGGTGACGGGGGCTGCAGTGAACTGAGGCTCACTCACTCCATTCACAGGGGCACCGGCTACCTGATTCTAGCTGGTTAGCAACGTGTTTAGACCTTGGGCCTCCTGTGGTTCTTTGGATTTTGTAAGAGAAACCAGAAATCTGTAATGTTTTAGGTGAGAACTTCTGAAGTAAATACTTTTTAACACTTTAGAATTACACAATTGTATAACTGTTTCTTGTTATTTTAATATTATTACTTTTTAGTGCAACATGCTTCGCCAAGCCAGACCCAGCCTCTCTGCTCTCAGTGTGAAGCTTCTGGGTCACGGACCACCATCTGTGGGCCCATAGCCAGATGACACGGGTTTCTCTGAGTCAAGTTATGGATCCAATTTGACCACTAATTGGCCTTCTCTGCACCTTGCTTGTGTGGCCAGCCGGTCAGGCTCTCTCACTGGAAGGGTGAAATTTGTGTGGGAGAGAGCCGTGGACTAGCCGCTACAATTAGGCAGCCAGGATTAAGGCTAGTTTTAAGAAGATGGGGCATTTTGCTCTCCATCATTAGCTCATTAAGTTTCCCAATTTGACAGCTGAAGCATTCCTGAGGCTGGCCAAAGCCAGATTTTTTTTTTTTTTCCCCTCTAGCACCAGTTGAGAGAGAGAGCACTGAAGATTTGGTAACCAGGTTCTCTGTGATGTGAGATGAGAGGGCAGTAGCAGCTGAATCATAAACTCCTGGGGTACTTGAACTGATTCTCTCGAGCACCACCTTCCATCCAAAGACCCAGCCCTGCAAGAGGAAATGGATGGAGGAGAATTGAGCCAGGAGGTCAGAACTGCTTTGCTTGCAAAGGGGAGACGCCCGCAGGCTTGTGTTGGAGCATCCATTGCTGCCAAGGTCTTCTTGCCACCGGCCTTCACCACATCACTGCTTCTGACGGCTGCCCCAACCATTATCAATAGGAGTGTCTGGGTCATCATCCAGAGTGGGCCGATCCAGGAAGAGGGCCAGCAGGAACCTCAGTAAATTATATCAAGGTTGAGAAGACATCAAAGAACCTGTCTTGAGTTCTGGGGCACCAGAAATTCGGAATATTGTTAATGCAATGATTTCAGCTACAAGGGAATCACTGATTTTCTTTTTCTGGGGATACCATCCCTAGCAGAAGGAGAATGCCTTTTATCTGACCCTTTTGTTTTTCTGAAATAGCAAAAATGAAAACAGGAGTGGAACTGTCCCTCCTGGCCCGGGGAAGAGTGTGTCCTGAAAGATGGTTGGAGTGGCGGGGACAGCTGCTGCAGTAATCGGGTGTTAAGAGAACCTCCTGGGCGAGCGGTGGCGGATCTTTTGGCAGGAAAAGCTGAGGGCTCTGTTCTTAGGGAGCAGGCTGTTTTATGCAGGTGTTTTTTTTCTGTTTGAACATTAAGTTTAAAAAATCACAATAGGTTTTTATTCAGGAGAATATCTATTGGTAACACAGTAGAAAAATATTTCCATCACATTCTTGAGTTCATATTTCAAATATCTACCATGAAGGGAATGGAGGAGAACTAACATTTATTTACTGTTATTAGGGTTTTAAGTTATATTTTCTTATGTAGTTTCTGAGTTACATTTTCTCACTCAGTTACTCATTCATTACATTTTCTCATGATGTAGCTATTATTCTCCCCACTTCCAGATGAGCAAATGCTCAGAGACATTAAGTAACTTGACCCAGGTAGCACAGCTGGTAGGACGATGGAGTCAAGTTTCAAATATACACAGAAGAGACCATAACCATGCCCTCCCAGTGGTTTTCGACTTGGAGCCTGTTTCTGAAACAGATTCCTGCCTTTCATCCCAGAATTACTGAATTATAAGTACACCAGGGCCCAAGTATTTGTTTATTTATTTTAGGCCTTGCAGGTACTCCTGATGTATACCTCTAAGTGAGCTCTGCTGGTTTAGAAAGAGGACAGAGGTCTGGAATCAGGAGTCCTGGATCTGAGCCCTTCCTGATGCCCCTTCTCACCTCTCAGCTGCACCCTGTCTTTAAGTGAGCTCGAAAATGCATTACTGTGGAAGGAGTCAAATGAGATTCTGTCCCTGTAGGTATTTTGTAAACTCTAGAGTTGCTATGCAAATGTTGGTCATCATTCTTGCAGACACTCTGAGACTTGGGCCTGATCTTTTCCTCCAGAGTTATGCAAGTTCAGGGTCACAGTGGAACTCTTAGTCAAGAGCCCTTGTTTGAAAATCTGACAACCTTGCTTCTTCTTCCCGCACAGTTGTTTGTTGATGATTAAATTATTGTAAATTAGTTCTACGTGTAGCATAATAAATGTCATTAGCATGACTAATCACATACCTGATTATACAACCCACTCCTCCTCCCCCAATTTATTTTCTGCTTCCCACACCCAGTAAATCCAGCGTTGATGTAGAGCCCTTGTTAGAGCTGATGGATGGTGCATGGGGGTGCTTGCTGAGTGTGGGCTCAAATTCCACCCATGACCGGAAAGAGCTTTTGCGAGTAGCCACAAACCAGGGCAGAGATGCGCAGGACCAAGGTACCAGGTTTTCGCCTGCTTCTTTGGCTTATCTTCCAGGTGTTATTGTTACTGCTGTTGTTTGTATTATTTAGTTCCTACTACTACGACCATTTGTTGGATTCCTTATGTTTCAAGCACTGTGTTAAACCTCTTTAGGTTTGTTATTTTATTCGTGGAGATGTTTTTTTGTTTATTCCTCACGGAAAACATGATGTGGGTATTACCACAATTGTCCCCATTTTAAAGAAAAGAACCCTGAGCAAGAAATTAGGTAACTTGCCCGCATTGTCCAATCAGGAAGAGGCAGAACCAAGGTTTGTGCTGGGCTGCCTGGCTCGCGAGCACATCTCACTCCAGTCTCCTGCACTGACTCCTGTGCAGAAAGGAACTGAGTCAGGCCCACTCTCCTGGTGAGTCTGGGCGATTTAGGGGCTTGACGAGTGGTGGAGGCGGGAGAACCAAAGTGTCAGCACCCATATGGGGAGCTGACCAGTGTGTTCTCCTGGTTGTTAAGGATTTGGAGTGGGTGGTGACATGGTGATGCTGTTGGCAGTGGTCACCTGTCCCCGGCGGGTGGTGGGAGGTAAGAAGATACAGTTTTGTGCTGTGCAAAGAGCACAGGATCTTAGCAAGAAGACTCTTATCCTAGTCCTTGCTTTTTCTATTTCCACTTGCCCTTAGGCTTGTCACATAACCCGTCTGGACCTCAGTTTTCTCATCACAGGGCTGTTTTGAGGATCAAATGAAATTAAGGTTGTGAAAGCAATTTGTAAGCTGTGAAGTGATTTCCATATGCAAAGAACTATTTTTACCCTCCTTTGCTGAATGAGGGCAGCCAGAATAGAAGACCTACAGCCTCAAGTCTTACACAAGTGGAGAATCATGATGCAGTTAAGCAGACGATGAAGGTGGGGGCAGCAAGGCAGATGGTCCACACTGGTGTGAGGATGCCAACTCTGGAGAGGATCTACAACTTGTGGGCCCTTCCTTGTTAATAAGAATGTTCTGTGCTTTACAGAGAAGAGGCATTCTTCAGATTAAATTTCTGTAACAATATTAAAAATGAGCCCCCGACATTTGAACATTTGAATGTACAATACTGAGTTGCTTTTTTTTTTTTTGGCTCAGCACTAAACCTTCCAGCCTAAAGACAACTCAGCCAGGCCTGCTGGGTGGAGTGAATAACACTGGGAGAAAACCTGTCCTATACTTGGGCATTGTCTTTCTTCGCAGAACAGCACCCACAGGTCCCTGTCCTAGGTTTGTCGCTGTGTTCACAGATTAAAGGAATTGCTAGGTTTGGGCTGAAGGGCAGAGTAGAGGGCAGGAAATAAAGGAAGTGCAGTCCATGGTAGTAAGAGTTATTCAGAGTTGGACTGGTCTGGCAGGAAGCATGAGATACTCAGTGCTGAAAGATCCAGTGTAGTCATGGCAACTGTGGGGCCAGGGCGGTGCTCCTCTGTCTCACCTCCCTAGTCGTCCTATTCTTTGATCATGACAGACATCACTAATAGATAATAGCTTTTTTTCCTGTTGAGCCTCAGATCTCTTCAGCTCCACATCCTGAGCAGCCATCCCCAAGAAACTAGAGCTGTCATGAGTAAAGAAACCCAGAAGATGCTGCTGTGGAGCAAACCACTCATTTCTAAGAAGAGGAGGTCTCAAGTCCCAGAGGTGGAAGGAGAGTTATGCAAGATTTACGGCAGAGTTAGAACCAGAGTAACTCTCTTCACTTTACATCATGGAAACTCCAGTCTCTTCTTAACCTGTCCATACCAAATAGAGTCATTTATGCATCAGTTTTGAACAGGCTCCTTAGGAGAAGAAAACACCTATAGTACAGTGAAAGGAAAGGTAAGAATGTATGTTAATTACCACTGAATAGCAAACCATTCCAAAATACCTTAAAACAAGGACCATTTATTATTTCTCATGAGTCTGTAGGTCCATTAGCAGTTCTGCTGAGCTGCACTGATTTCAACTGGACTTATTTATACTTCTGTGGTCAGCTGATGGGTCAGCTGGGGCTGGATGGTTCAGGATGACTTCATTTGGGGCAGCATGTCTCTCACATGGCCTCTTGTCCTCTAGCAGGCTAGCCCAGGCTTACTGTTGTGGCAATGGCACGTTCCAAGTGGGGGAGGCTAAGTCTCGGAACTCGCATGATGTCATTTCTGCCACATTCTGTTGGCCAAAGCTAGTCTCCAGCTGAACCTGGACCAGGGTGAGGGGAGCAAGGTACCTAGCTAGGGCACACATTTTAAGGTGGCACTCACTCTCAGGTGTTGACATTACACACACATGATCCTGAGAGTGAAAGCCTCCTTAAATTTTGAGCCCTAGACCCCTTGTTTGCCATATCCTAGATCCAGCCTTGGTCAGAAGGCCAGGCCAGATTTAAGGGGTGAAAAAACAGACCTCACCTCTTAATGCAAACACACATTGCAAAGGTTACAGATACAAGGAAGGANGTGTTGACATTACACACACATGATCCTGAGAGTGAAAGCCTCCTTAAATTTTGAGCCCTAGACCCCTTGTTTGCCATATCCTAGACCCAGCCTTGGTCAGAAGGCCAGGCCAGATTTAAGGGGTGAAAAAACAGACCTCACCTCTTAATGCAAACTCACATTGCAAAGGTTACAGATACAAGGAAGGAGAAGAAGCATGGCCCTCAACCCAATCAATCAACAGAAGGATATTGCAGACCCTCAATTATCAGGATAAACCCAAGGCTTCACAGAGAGCAGTCAACTGAAGTTTATAATCCTTAACTTCATGATGATTTTCTCCCATCAACTCAATAGTCAGTTATCACAAAGAAGCCTTCATCCCATCCCCATTTGCTTATTTCTAAACACTTCCCCAGTACTGCACTAGTTAGAATCAGTTGCAACACTGCAGGGCCTTGACATCCCTGGGTATAATCTAAAGTCAATGGCAATGTAGTCAATGTGATGTGAGGACTGCTATATACAGTCACAGATTTTGTGTGTGTGTATGCCTGAGCACTCAGTCATGTGTGACTGTTTGCAACCCCATGGGCTGTAGCCTGCCAGGCTCCTCTGTCCATGGAGTTTTCCAGGCAAGAATATTGGATTGGGTTGCGATTTCTTTCTCCAAGGGATCTTCCGGACCTAGGGATCGAACCTGCATCTCTTGCATCTCCTGCACTGGCAGACGGGTTCTTTACCAGCTGAGCTGCCAGAGAAGCCCATAGACATCAATTATTTCAAAATTGATTTTCAATGGTACTTTGGCACAGAAGTCTTTGTTTTTGTTTTAACAGGATGTATAGCTTTAACATATTTGCTAAAATTTTTGCTGTGTTCTTCCTCCAATAAGATTCTAGGAATTTACAGAGCTCATAGGTTTTCAATTGAAGAAATTTCTGAAGGATCCAGGTATCTGAGTGCATGGACCTGAAAAATGTGGATCCTTTGGGGCCAGAGATATTGTCAATAGAAACAGCACCTGGATTTACTGCTGCAGCAAATAGAAGCTGTTTTTTGCATGATGATGGAAATCTTGCCACCTGCTACATTGTTATTACAGCTGAATTTAAGGTCACTCTTTAGCCAAGAGTATCATGCTGGGTCAATAGGAGATAAATTGGTCAGGCTACTTGCTTGAATAATGGCATCAGCCATGGTATGGTGTCCAGGATCTGGGTACTGCATCCAACTCTGGTTCATTTTTCAAGGAGGCCTAGATTTGGTCTTTAAATTTTTGTCTTTCTTTGCCATTTGACCCTCACCTCCTGATAGAAAGCCTGTCGAAAACTGAGCTCTAGTCATGTCATGTTCGATGGCTCTTAATTATCTCCATGTACCTGGCCCTGCTCCTTTTCTCTATCCTATTTCCTTATGCGTCTTTCATACAGAACATTCTCCAGTCAAAATGAACCTGTTTTTCACATGTGCCTGTGGCATCCCCTTTCCGTGCCGTGCTCACTCTGTCCCCTTTCCTTGGAATGCCCCTCTTCATCTCTGTAAGTGCAGATTCTATCAATTTGTTAAGACGAAGATTAGGTTCCACCTCTTTTATGAAGTGCTCCTTAATCTCTTTCTAGAACTGATTGCTTCCTTTTCTGAGCTCTTATGACCTTTTAGGGTATTAAGAGTATGGTTGGGCTTCCCTGGTGGCTCAGCAGTAAATAATCCTGCCAAGGCAGAAGACTTGGGTTTGTTCTCGGGGTTGAGAAGATCCCCTAGAGAAGGGAATGGCAATCCACTTCAGTATTCTTGCCTGGGAAATCCCATGGACAGAAGAGCCTGACAGACTACAATCCATGGGGTTGCAAAAAGTCGGAGATGACTTAGTGATTAAACAACGACAACAAAACCATGGTTAAGGATGGAGTCTTTGGAAATGGCTCAGCTGGTAATGAATCTGCCTGCAATGCAGGAGACCTCGGTTCGATCCCTGGGTTGGGAAGACCCCCTGGGGAGGGGAAAGGCTACCCACTTCAGTATTCTGGCCTGGAGAATTCCATGGACTGTGTAGTCCATGGGGTCGCAAAGAGTTGGACACAACTGAGTGACATTCACTTTCACTTTTAGAATCAGATGCTAATTCTATTTGTTGCATGAACTTGAGCAATATTGTTTACTCTTCTGTACCCTAGATAGAAAATGAGATTAATAATATAATCAGTTTATAGGTTGTGGTAAGAATTGAGCACTTTTGTATGAGATGATTTCCAATAACATCTGGTGAATGGTATTAACTTTATTGTTGCTATTTTAAAGTATCCAACACTAGTTACTGAGCTACCAGTCTCATGTAAAGCATTGGAGATGTACTGGGAATGATGGACATCACTCTTGCCTCATAGAGATTGGTCTAACAGGTTAGAGACGTCAGTTGAGGTGTGTATCGTAATGATTGGTATATTGATTTTTACCTTATTTTCCAGACCATGAAGTTCATGGCTACTATATTATATTTTCCTGTAACTTTTGGGTGCCCAGCATAGTGTTTCATGTATAGTAAATGGTGTGCCAATAAATTAAAGGTGGCTAATAGCAAAATCAGTCACTAATTCAGGCTGGAGCTTTCCTTACCAATAATCATTGGCCATGGACTCTGGATCACATTGGAAAGATCTTGACTAGAACACTTTCACTGGAATCCTGGGTCAAGGACAAGGCCAGGCTGAGGAGCTGCTTGGAAGTAGGGACCAAGGGCAGGAGTCCTACCCCAAAGTGCTTTGGAGCAGACTGCCCTCAATTCTCCTTGCCACCATGAAATAAATCCCTTCTTCCTAAAATCTAAAATGCACAAAGCAGATGCAATGGGAAACATATTAGTTTGGGAGTTGGAACATCTGGATCTCAGCACAGGCTCTGTTGCAAAGCATCTGTGTGACACTGGACAAACCTCTTCCACTTTCTGAGCCTCAGTTTCTCCACTGGAAAAATGAAGTGGTTGGTTTAGATCAGTGGTTTTTATTTTTTAGTGGTTTTTAAACTCATCCTCTTCCTTCTCAGTCCTTTTATTTGTTCCCTTCTTTCCCCTCTTCTTATCCTATTGCAACCTAAGCCATTTTTATAATAAATTCAAATTCAGAGATGTTCTGTTTGAAATGAGACTGGAAATCCCAGAGCTTCTGACATTCAACTCTTTCCCTTCTCTGCTTCCTGTATTGGTCCAAGAAGCACTTGTAAAAATCCCTGGGGTTCCAGTAAACCCTGGCCTCTCAGCTCTTGGGGCCCTTATGCTTTAGCATTCTATGACTCAGGGCAACAGAACCCAAACGCCTTTAATTAAAATCATTTCAACTTATCCCCATTAACTATGATTGATGCTCCTACCGGAGAATAAGTGCATTAATGCTATAATTATCTGTTGAGGATGTTTTATTGATTCTGCAATGATATTTTAGTCAGTTTGTATTATTTGCTTTCTGACTTAAGTCAGGAAGAAACGGCTATTGGTGAAGAAATTAATCATCTAAATCAAATTGTCATTGATGCTTCTAGAAATAAAAACCTAGCATAGGACTAGCCATGTCTCTTACAGGCTGATCTTCGTTGCTATGATGATTGATAATGCCGGCTGAAGAGGCTTCAGTTTGCCCCTCTAAAGTTTGAGGTGAAACATCAGTTCCCCCTTGGACTTCTGTAAAAGTCTTTTCTCCAGCTCAGCCTCTTGGAATCCATCCTGGGTGGGAAGATGACTCCAAGGCAGGGAGATCCTAAGGATTTGTGAGTTTCCAGGTCCTCAGGAGCTTCTCTGAGCAAGGGCACTTTGGCTCCTTTGTCATGTGTGATAACAGCAGGGAAGGTCTGAGAGGGTGAGAACCTCAGATTTGGAATCTGTTTCGGTGAGAAGCCTTTTAATTGCCCGTGACAACAGAGGCAAACAGACCTGAGCCGAGAGAAAGCTGGCTTCCTGAGCAAAATGTCCGGCGGAGGACCAGCTTTCCACAGAGTCTGGTCTGAACTCAGGTGATGCCACAAGGCCTGGCTTCTCTGTGGCTTGGTCTGGTTTTCCTATGCATCTGAGCCTTATTTTTTAACTTTGTGGTGGCAAGAAAGGGGCAGCAACTCCATCTCTCCAGTTCCAGCTACTTGCCCCATGGCGAACATTGCTTGTTTCTCTCCTAGACCTCCAGGAGAAGATGCACCGTACCTCACTGGCTGTAGGTATTTCCTTCTCATATGAAATATTAGTGGCCACGGAGTGGCTGCCACATCATGGTCCTGCTTGGCCTTGCTGGGCTGCCCACCATGCGCCGTCTCATTCAGGCTGAGGAACAGCCCCCGGGTGCAGAAGAGGAGGGACCCGAGCTGACCCATACAGTCAATCTGAAGCTTCTACTCAGACGTGGTATGCCACGACCACTTATATTCTCCTGGCCAAAGATATTCACATGGCTAAAACAGTATCATAGGGGCTAGGATGTATACTTTTCCCATGGAGTGAGAGGTGAGTAAGCATTTGCAAATGGTAATATGATCTTCCATAGCTCCCAATCTATAAAGGCTGAGAGGGGAAAGGGGGTTTTCTCAAAAGGGTGCAATATTCTGGAAGAATGGTAAAGATCAGTCATCTTCCTCTGATATATTATAATCCCCGCATCCAATGACCAAACTGGTCAAGTTCCTGGACTGCCCGAGGTAACACCCATCCTCTCTCTTCCGGTGAAGGGACAGATAACCTGCAGAGGCAAACTATTCTATATTTTGATTGGTTGCCCATCCCTCCAAGAAAAAAAATGTAGTGAAGTCTTTTTGTAGCTCAAGCTACTGGCGTGGGCTTATACAATAGAAGGGTGGGGACAAAGATGAAAACATAAAGACTTTGTGACTCACTTGGGGGGCTTTACTGCAAGGAAAAGGAAAGAAGCAGGGTGTAGAAAGGATAAGCGAGATAGAAAACCACCCTCTGAAGAGCTCTCCATGATAATCTGTGCCGGGCAATGAAAATGCTTGTTATTAGTACATCATTTAGTCCAGAGTGATAGATCTGTGAGTAAAGGCAAGAATCCTGATGGGGGCAGAGGGCGAGTCCTTGATCAATGGGAACATGACTTGCTTCTCTTTCATATGTCTTTGGATGAACTATTTACTTGCACTTGCTTTTAATTTACTGGCCAACAGTTATAGCCAGCTAACAGGCCAACAAGCTGGCATGATGCACCCAATTATCTCCTGAAAATCTATTTCTGTGATTGGAACTTTAATTGCAGCTTAAATCAAATGCTCATGAACCCAGTCACTATCGAGAGAATGAGACCAGCTAATGAAATAATGAGAGCTCTGACTCCAATTCAGAGGTAAAGAGACATGGGGAAAGAAGATTGTTCCTTTTTAAAATTCCCTTCCTTTTTTTTTTAAATTGCTTTTGAAGATAGTGATGTCATAAATCCCACCATGAGGCAGTGATGTTACAAAATGGGCAGTGTGTTCCAATCAGATCACAAATGGAACATGACCCTATTTTGTTTCCTGGGATTCACTCTCACATTTACCTGCATGGGTTTGTGTGGAGGTCTGCCAAGGTTTGCACTTCTGTAAGTCCAGATTCAACACCTATCACCTTGTATTTCAAATTCATGAAACAAGCTCCCCTCTCTGAATGCTGTTATCTATGATGTTGCATGTGAAGCCTTGCTGCAGGGTCACATGAGGAATGAGCCCGAGTCCCTGGGACTGATTCATTTATGCAGATGTGACTTATGTCTAGAGCCCAGAGCTGTAGGCTCCCTTCCCTGCTAACTCATGGTGCTTAATTCAGATTACTTCCCTCTTATGAAGAGCCGATCTGACAATTATCCCTGAAGTTGTTGATTAGGTGCTTTTTACCTAAGATCCTGTGCCATGGGCTATGCCCTTCTGAGGTTCATTTAGTTTCCTCTGAAAGATGATAGTGGTTTGTCTGAGAATCAGAAGCATTCCGCTATTTTCCAATACAAGCAAGTCCTTTTTTCTTAGAGGTCTCATACTTTTGGCTTTGCGTCTGGACAATGTGGATTATAAACAGCAATGGCAATGACCATAATAGCTACCATTTATCTAGTGAAGTGGCTGTCTTTCCAGCTGCAAATTAGAATCTCCTAGGGAGCCTTAAAATGTACTGATGCCCAGGTTTCCACCCCCAGAGGTTCCAGATTCATGAGTCTGAGCTGGAGACTGGACATCAATATTTTTAAAAGCTCTCTAGGTGATTCCAGTGAGCACCCAGGATTGAGACCCATCAATTTCACGTTTCCAGTGGACCAGGGACTGTGTGAAGAGATAGACACATAGTCATAGGAACTTGAATGGGGTAAATATTTTTAATCCCCATGTTATAGACAGGGATATTATGCCCAGAAAAATTTAGTAACTCATGTAAGATCACTCAGCTAATAAGTAGTGATGGCAGGTTATAAGGATTATGTTCTCCAAAGTGCAAGAGTGATGCAGGCACAGGATGGTTGAATTGTTTGAGGTGTAAAGGCCAGAGAAGAGACAGCATGAAAACTGATGGGAGAAATGGGCAAAGAGCAGTGTTTTCCTTTCGTAGAGACAGGTGAGAGGACACACCTCTCTGTTCGTGAATAGACACACACCTAGCGCAATGAGCATACATTCTGTGCCTTTTTATTGTTGTTCAGTCACTAAGTTGTGTCTGACTCTGCAACCTCATGGACTGCACAGCACAATGCAAAAGATCGTACCTGGTTTCTATGAAGAACAGCTTACCCAAGATCTTGAGAAATGCCCGAAGAGAAACCTCAGTGTCCTCCATCTCTCTTTCCAAGAAAGCTGATATTTGTCAAATAGATAGACTTTCCTTCCTCTGCCATATAGAGGAAGAAGCCACACAGGAGCCTGGACACCACTGCTTTTTACCCTCTGTTGTCAAACAGACTCTCTCTGGTACTGGCTAAACACTTCGCTTTTTGTCTTATTGTATTTATGTTCAGAGCTTTTCCAGAGAAGGCAATGGCACCCCACTCCAGTACTCTTGTCTGGAAAATCCCATGGATGGAGGAGCCTGGTAGGCTGCAGTCCATGGGGTCACTAAGAGTTGGACATGACTGAGCGACTTCACTTTCACTTTTCACTTTCATGCATTGGAGAAGGAAATGGCAATCTGCTCCAATGTTCTTGCCTGGGGAATCCCAGGGACGGGGGAGCCTGGTGAGCTGCCGTCTATGGGGTTGCATAAAGTCAGACATGACTGAAGTGACTTAGCAGCAGCAGTGCTTTTCACTATTATTTCTTCCCTACTGGTCTCCCTGTTAGGATATGCTGGCTGAACGAGTGTGCGTATGTTTTAGAAACACCTAGGCCGTGGATGTGGGGGCTGAGAAGAAAACAGACACGAGCTATTGTTTTGCTCATCTCTATGTTCCTCTTGTTCCACATGCCAAGAATCATCTCTCGGGGGTAGGTCAGCAGTTTTAGAATCTGCTTTGTTTACTGATATATCTCCTTGTACTGTGCCTGGGACATAGTAGGTGTTCAATAAATATATCTGAATGAATGGATAAATAATAAAGTGCAAGGAAAACAGAAAGTCATAGATTCACCAACTCAGGGCTAAGAACATCAGAAGACATTAAAAGCAAATTCTCCTAAGACTTCTCCAGTACAATGGTATCAAGTTGCAGTGGGATACAGGATTGTCTGAAATGTCCCATATTTTATCTTCCATCACTTCCCACATCCACTTACAAATAAGATGGATTAGTGTTGTGGGTCATTGTGATTCAATATCTTTGTGTGTAGCAAGAAAATAATCTCTCTCTTAAAGTTTTGGGAGAATTAAAAGAAGCAACACCATATAAATTGCCTACAATAATGCTCAGTGAATGCACTGAACCTAATAAGTGCTTAATGAATGAAGTTAATAATTATTATCAAGAAGTAAGGTGTGACATGTCCCCTTGACCTTACATACTAGGGATGATTAATATAGGAACTTTTAGTTAGTTATCTGTATTCTTCTAAGTCCTCTTACTCCCATTTACCATTCATTTTCTTTTTCCACTACCCATATTGAAAGCCTGCTTAGTCAGACTCTGAGCTAGACTCTGGAGATGGAGTGTTCTCCAACACGAGGCGGAGTGTTCCAATACACTTGATGCTTCCTGCAGAGATGACAGCCCAATCCCAGGAGCCTCCCTTGTAGAGGCTTCCACTTCTTTCTGGCCAGGGGAAGCCCTGGCCTTTTGTCACACAGTCTATAATGTTAGTAACTTGACTTAGCTTGACTGGTGGCATCTACAACAGAGGGGCTGGAGAGCCACTCTGGAGTGCTCTTTACTTATAACCTTGTTTGGCTCACTTCTCTTTACTCAGAACTCCACACAAACGGTGCTTCCCAGGGAGGGATTTCTGCATTCCCAATCCGCTCTACCCCATCACTCCATGTTACGTCACCTGTTCTATTTCCTTCATAGCACTTACCAATGTCAAACATTATTTGATTCATAAAATCTTTTATTTGTTTATAGTCTATCTCCCCTCCTAGAATATAACCTCCACAATGTCAGGGATGATATGCACCCTTTTAATAGTTGGTACCATTGCATTTAGAATGGGGACTGGCATATCATCATTATTGGCTTCATGTTTGTGACTGACTACCTCCAGACTCCCAGAGCTTCTGGAAGGTAGAATTTTCTATTGAAGGTTGATATGAGATTCATTTGACAATAGAGTCAAAGAAAGCAGACATAACCAGCGGAGTTGACAGTGTCCTTTTAAGAGCTGGCATGGAACATTTGATAAAAATACAGTGAGAGATCAGAGCACAATGAATCATATTTAGGAGGAAATCTCTTTTGAAAAGCCCAGGGTAGGTCATGTTTTTTTCATGCTTGTCAACTTGGCTGAATAATTTGCTTAAAATAAATGGACGCGAATGGTAAGTTGCTATGTAAGGGAAATGAAACAGACTCCTGGCTTCGTGTGCCACACGTCTCAGCTTCTGAGGGGTCTGGCTTGGGTGGTGGTGAGCTTTGAGGGTGGGGAGGTGGCTCACGCATTTAGACAGGTTTAATGTCTTCTTGGCTTTAGCACAAGATTTCTGGGGCATCAGCACATTAGCCAATTTCCAATGCAAACAGATTTGATCCATCACTGATGTTAAAAAAAAAAAAAAAAAAAAAAAAGCCCTACCTCTCAGATCTGTCAGGTTCTCAAACATGGGCCAAATGAGTTAATATCTTCTCATTGTTGTCTTTATTAAGCCTTTGTTAAGCCAGTCTTGAATAATGATGTGTCTCTGTCAGAGGGCTTTTAATAAAGTAAGTGTTCCTTTATATAACTTCTCCAGGGAGAATGCTATGGCTTTAAAAACATGGGGAGCCACAATGTCCAAAATGTAAGCAACAAGGCTAACCCCAAGTGTTGGGCCTGGGATTTTAGCAGTAGACCAGGGGACAGCTCAGTATTTGTGGCACAGGCTCTGGAGGCAATATGCACGGGAAGCTAGAGCTGGATGTCCTTTAGGCTATAGAGGGGAGGATGGATGCTCTGGTGACTGGGGCAATGCAGGCTTAGTGCCAGTCTGAGCACCGTGGGAGGTTCAGGCTGTGACTCAGTGCCAAAGCCATGGCAGAGGGACAAATGGAGAAAAACCACATGGACTGGCCTAGATCTCCTTGCCTCCACCTGTCTACAAATAGGGATGCAAATTTCTGGGAAACCCACATTTGGTTTATTGGCAATTCACAGCTTGCACACCAGGCTCAACCTGGACAGAACCCAGTTTCCAAAATTGTCCCTCCTTCTTCCTTTCATCAGAACTCACTTGCTATCACCTAACTACTTTGCTGTAAAGAGCTAAATAATAGATAAACGAATTCAGCTTTAAAACTTATGTTGTAGGTAGCTCATAAGATGGCCTCAAGTATTTTTGCCTCCCAGTACTCACAGCCTGTGTAAACCTGTCCCCTTTTAACCAGTAGAATACTTCAATATTAAGGGAATGCCATTTCTGTGATTAGGCTAGAAATGATGACTATACCTCTTACCAGCAGACCCTCTCTATTGCTTTCTCAGCTTGCATACTCCTGGTGGAGCCAAAAGTCAGGATGGAGAGGCCCTTGTGGCAAGAACTGAGGCCAGCCTCTGGGTAACAGCCAACAGGAAACAGGAAACCACAAAGAACTGAATCCTGCCCCCAGAAGATGTGTGAGTTTAGATCCTTCCCAGATGAACTTTCAGATGAGACCTCAACCCTGGCTGATACATAGGTTATAGTCTTGTGAGACACCAGATGTAGAGGACAGGACTCAGCTAAGTTGTATCTAGATTTCTGACCCACAGAAACTGTGAGATGATAAATGTGTGTGCTTTTAAGCCACTGAATTTGTGATTATTTGTTCATCAATAGAGAACTTGCATGACTGACAAAGGCTTAGTGTATTCCAGAGAGGACACATGTCCATGGGCTCCATCACAGTGAAGCCAAATAAGCACGTCTCTGATGGTGTGTCTGATGGTGTCTCTGATGGTGAGATTGGTGGCGGGCAGGATGGGCAATCCAAGGGTTATTAGCAGGGAGAGATCGTGGGAAGTTTCTGGAGCTTATTTCTGATTTCTCAAAAGACTAACACTTTACTCAGTTGCAAGGAACCATGGAATCTTAGTTTTTCCTTCTAAAGAAAACCTCTCAAGTCCTAGCCATCCTATCCCAGTGGGGCTGGCATGATTTGCCTTCTTGTGTTTTCATGCTGACAAGGGTTTTAAATGATTTTCCACCCATCTGCTTGGCAAATACCAATCCATGATCTCCCATGCTCTTTTAACAATCAGTTAATACCTCTCCTTCTTTAAAATGGGAGGCATGCTCTGGCCAAAGCATGTGCCAAGAGCAGTTAAGAGTGTGGTCTTAGGAGCTTCTGTTATGCTTCTCCCACGGTTAGCTGAGTGAGATGAGCTCTCTGTGTCTGTTTTCTCATTGCAAAGTAGAATTAAAATCATACCTATCTCCATATGGTCACTATAAAGATTAAATGTAAATCTCTTAGAGTACTCAGTGGAAACTAAGGAGTAGGTACTCAGTAAGTGTTAGAGGTTATTATGGCTTTAACAAATTCTCCCCTGTGATGCTTACCTGGGCCCTAGGCTCTGACAGTAGAGTACAGGTCCCACACCTAGAGGTGATCCTTGTCTCAAAGTTATAGCTTGTTCACAGATGTGAAGCTGTTCCTGTGTCCCAGGGTAACTGCCTGTTTCCAAAATACCTCACTATCCTCCTCCAGTGATTCAGGGGAAACCGGGACATCATGCCAGCCCTGCCCTTCACTCCTGTGACTTGAGTGGATCAACTCTCCTTTCTGGACCTTGGTTTCCTTATCTGCTGAATAGGACTAAATGCAGCCCTCTGTTCCCCTAGGGGTGGTAGTGAAAGCTCAAGGAATGGGCATCTGAGCTGGATTAACTCACTCCAGTATTCTTGCCTGGGAAATTCCATGGACAGAGAAGCCTGGAGGGCTGTGGTCCATGGGATCCTGCAAAGGGTCAGAGACAACTTGGCAACTGAGCATGCAGGAGACTTTCTGAGACTTTGAAATGGAGTAAGAAAGCAATATTGGAGAATGAAGCTGAAGGTCAGGGGAGACTCCAAGGAGAAGAAGGCAGGAAGCACAAAAGAAAGTCTCCAGGCTGTACAAGTCCCAGGCTTCTCATCCTGGCCTTCCAGAGCAAGTGGTGGTGGCTCCATCTCCCGGCAGGACAGTGGGTGCTTGAGACTGAGTCTGTGTCCTACCCATTTCCTTGTTGGAATACAGGAGGCAGTTGGCTAATGTCTGTTGAGTGGATGTCCCGGTGAGTAAGAAAGATGGTGTGTTTTCTAGGCACCTGTGGCCCACACATGACAAACGCGTTCCTCAGAAGCTTAGAGACTCTTGAGAAATAAAGGCCTGGCCTGTGAACCTTCTGGTCTGGACTTGGGTTTGTTCCTGCCCTGCTGAGGCCACATCATGATTTTCATTCCAGTAGCAAGCCTGTTCATGTCGGAGGCCCAGGCCCAAAGGGGCAGTGGGTGGCCCAGGCATACTCATCCAGTCCTGCTCTTGGAGGGGGAGAAATGGAGCAGTCTGGTGACCCAGAATGCCAAGGCCATTCTCAGGCTAACTCAAGGTAAGTTAATGGGCGAACATGCTGACGGTTTCATCTGCTTCAATGGGTTACTCAAGAGCCAGTAGGTAAGAACCTAGGGTTTCCAGATGACAGTCCAAAGTCAGAGGGAAGGGTTCCCTAAACTGATGCCTGACAGTCCCTTTGGTGCCTGTAGGGGTCCTAGGCAAATGGCTTATGATTTTTCCCCAGCCCTCGAGACACTGATTACTGCCACCTGAGGGTCCTGGGAGGGCCGAGTATGGCTGATCCATCTGCGTCCTTGGTGCCTGGGCCTGGGGGTAAGTCAGTGCTAAAAGAGGAAATAAACTCATGAATGAATGCACAGAAGAGTACAGAGGAGAAAATTCAGACATTCTGGAAAGGATACTACTATGGAAGCTGAGATTCTCTTTCTCCCATGTGACCCTGGGCTACTCACTTCCCTTTCTCTGATCCTTAGTTTCATCCTCTGCAGAGAAGTGAGCCAGCCTAGACTGAATTACCCCTTTAGGTCCTGAACGTGTTTTTTTTGGCCAGCACTGGATTTCAAAAAATATGAAACTTGCATGTCTTTAGGCAGAGCACACACACTGCCCAGCTGTCCACAGGAGAGGCTTGCCCCAGTACTTAATCTGGTTTTACATGCTTATGTGAACTGCTGGCCCCCAAGGACATCTGAGTTTGTTACCTCTGGACCTGACTCCTCTGGGAGTATTTTGGCTTTGTCATGATAGAATTCTATTAAAGCAAGAGGGAAAATAAATGGAGTGAAAGAGAAGGAAAAGGGCAGAGGGAGGGGAAGAAAGAGAGAAGAAACAGGAGAAGGTGAGGGAGGAGGAGAACAGTGACATGGAGAGAGAGTCACCTAGGAAGGAAAGCTCCATGCAAGGTTTATGCCAACGTGTCCCTTCGGTCAAAAAAGCAAACAAACAAACAAACAAAAAACAGAAAACACAAAACCGTGGCCACCTTTGAAGGAAACAGCATCAGAGGAAAGAAGAAAACTCTGGCCTGGGGGAGACCTCCACTGTTCAGGAGAACTGACCACAGGCTGGGTCTGGGGATCAACTCCTCTCTCTTCCATAAGGACTCCGTCTCCTTTGAGGACCAGGGAAGCCCTCTGACTAACCTTGAGGAATGGCATAGACCTGGCCTCTGGGGCTCCTCACGGCCATGGGGTCCAGGCTGCTTCTAGAGCCAAACCCTGGAGGTACCCAAAGCTGGGAAGGGCAAGGCCCAGAAGTTCTGCAACCCTGGCCATGGTCCTGAATTATTAATGCTCATTTCAGTTATCCTTCGGTTCAGCAGAAATATGACAAAGCAATCTCAGATAATGAAATCACCCACACTTTCTGCTGTTCACAGCAGGCTTGCAGGGGCAAATTCTGCTCCCACCTTCACAGTGTTGATTGGGTTACACGTTTCTGGGTGAGGGTGTGACTGTCCTTGCATTATTGATCCTCGTGTAGAACATAGATTAGAGTGACCCACAGACTTTCCTTTCAGCAGGTCAGTGACTGTTCATAATCAGCCAGTAGAAGAGGAACCTTTACAGAAGCAACTTTCACTCCAAAGAGAGTTTCTAGGGGCTGGGGTGTTAGGAGGTCAGGCAGCCCTGGTGTAGCCTGCAAAGACTTCAGTGTTCTCCCTGATCCTCCCTCTCAATCTACTGCCACTAGACCCTCACACTTTGAATCGTGCCCTTTTATGGCATCTCAGACCTCAGCACTTTTACAGGAGAAGAAGGAACTTGCCCAGGGTTACACTGCTCTCTTTTTATTTCTTCCTTTCTCTNTCTCCCTGATCCTCCCTCTCAATCTACTGCCACTAGACCCTCACACTTTGAATCGTGCCCTTTTATGGCATCTCAGACCTCAGCACTTTTACAGGAGAAGAAGGAACTTGCCCAGGGTTACACTGCTCTCTTTTTATTTCTTCCTTTCTCTCTGTTTTACTATTTCCCCATGACCCTTTGATGTCAGTTAAAAGAAATTCAGAATCCAAAAAAAAAAAAAAGAGAGAGAAAGAAAACAGAAAATAAAGTTATCATCATTTACTCAGAAATGGACTTCCCTGGTGGCTCAGATAGTAAAGAATCCACCTGCAGTGCAGGAGACCTGGGTTCAATTCCTGTGTTGGGAAGATCCCCTGGAGGAGGGCCTGGCAACCCACTCCAAGAGTCTTGCCTGGAGAATTCCCATGGACAGAGGAGCCTGGTGGGCTACAGTCCATGGGGCTGCAAAGAGTAGGACACGACTGTGTGACTAAGCACAACACACATCTAGAAACAGCAGAACCCCAAATCAGGTATAGCAGACGTTTGTCAATAGGCAGAATCTGCCACTCAGTCATGGCTTATTTCCTCATGGTGATCAGATCATCTACTTGGTAACTGAAAACATCAAATTTAGTTGATTACATTTTAAAATTGGTTAATCACATAAAAATCTAAAGGTATGAACTCTGCTGAAATAGAAGATCTGGCTATTCAAACCCATGGAGTATTAACTGTCCAATGATGAAACTTGAGAGTATTTTATTTTTCTCTAGTTCTTTGAACATTGCCAATGTATGCAACCTTCTAAAACTGATTAACTAGCATATACCACACTCTGAACTCAAAAGGAGGATAGAAGACGGTTTTGGTGGATTTTGCCATAAATGTAACTAGAATTCGTATGATACTGTCCGTAGAGGTGGTTGCCATGAAGTGTTATTTCCTTTCGAAATAGAAATAGCTAGTTAACCATTGTTAAGAGATCTAATTTTAAACCTTTATAGGAGATAAAAGTACCTTATTCAAAGAATAAAAATATTTTACAGGCTGCAGTACACACACACACACACACACACACACACACACACACACACAAGCACACACACACACACACACATTCGTTATCAGGAATTGGCCCATGTGGTTATGCAAGTAGAAAATTCCCCTGCTCTGCCATCTGTAAGTTGGAGGCCCAGGAAACCTGTTGGTATAGTTTCAGTGTGAGCTCAGAGGCCTAAGAACCAGAGATGCTTATAGTGTTTGTCTCAGTTCAAGTGAAGGAGGGGATCAAAGCTCAGGTAGCCAGGTAGAGGGTAAATTTGGTTCTAGTCAGGCCCTCAGTAGATTAGCTGTGGAGAGCCATCTGCTTTACTTAGTCTATCAATTCAAATGCTAATCTCATCTGGAAACACTCTCATAGACATGTCTAGAATGATGTCTCGCCAAATATCTAGGCATCTTGAATCCTGGTGAAATATACACACAAAATTAACCATCATAGACGGTAAGATTAAACTGAAGATGAGGGCTTCCCAGGTGGCACTAGTGATAAAGAACCCACCTGCCAATGCAGCAGATGTAAAGTGATGCAGGTTAGATCCCTACGTTGGGAAGATCCCCTGGAGGAGGGCTTGGCAACCCACTCCAGTATTCTTGCCTGGAGAATCCCTTAGACAGAGGAGCCTGGTGGGCTACCGTCCATGGGGTCACGCAGAGTTGGACATGACTGAAGCAACTTAACATGCACACATGGTATGGAACAGACATATATGATCAGTCAAGGTTCTCTGGGCCAGTCAGATGGTGCTTTGGGCCTGCTGGTGACACTGGGTGTGTGCACGCATGCCCAATGACCTCAGTCATGTCTGAAGGTTCTCTGGGCCAGTCTGATGATGCTTTGGCCCTGCTGGTGACACTGGGTGTGTGCACGCATGCCCAGTCACTTCAGTCGTGTCTGAAGATTCTCTGGGCCAGTCTGATGGTGCTCTGGCCCTGCTGGTGACATTGGTGTGCTCAGTCATTACAGTCATGTCAGACTCTTTGTGACCCTATGGAGTGTAGCCCACCAGATTCCTCTGTCCAAGGGATTCTCCAGGCAATAATACTGGAGTGGGTTGCCATTCTCTCCTCCAGGGGATCTCCCCAACTCAGTGATCAAACCTCTGACTCCTGCATCTCCTGCATTGCAGGTAGATTCTTTACCCACTGAGCCACCTGAGAAGCCTGCTGATATTGGGTAATATTTAGTAATTGTCAGCTATTGTGTAAAGCTATTGAGTGACACTTGATAGTAGCTTGCTGTGTCGTTCATGATGAGTTTGGGGATGTTCTATTTAATAAATCCTGATGGTCTAATCCTGGGATTCCCTCTTCCCTCCTTGGGCCACTAGGGCCGAGGACATCTTTGTGGAATTGATTGGAGCTCCATCTTGTCTCTGATTGGGCTTCTTTGATAGCTCAGTTGGTAATGAGCTTGCAATCCACTTGCAATGCAGAAGACCCCGGTTCAATTCCTGGGTCAGGAAGTTCTGCTGGAGAAGGGATAGGCTGCCCACTCCAGTACTCTTGGGGTTCCTTTATGGCTAAACTGGTAAAGAATCTGCCTGCAAGTTGGGAGAGCAGGTTCGATCCCTGGGTTGGGAAGATCCCCCAAAGAAGGGAAAGGCTACCCACTCCAGTATTTTGGCCTGGAGAATTCCATGGACCGTATGATCCATGGACTGTATAGTCCCTGGGGTCGTAAAGAATCAGACATGACTGAATGACTTTCACTTTCTGGGGTCAGGGCCAAACAATTGGCTTGCACTGAGGTAAGGCTTATTGGTTGCAGTGCCTGCCCCTACCTCGTGGACTGTGAAGATAGAATGGCAATAAATACACACAACATCACCCTTTTGAAAGCTCCAGACTGGATCTTCGGCTCCCTGACATTTATTTCTCAGAAACAGCACTGGCAAATGATCAAACACGCACACAGAAGACAAGAAAAGACAACATCCACCAAAAATTGGGAGATAACTCACAGTTTTCCTGGAAGAATCTCTTTGGAGGTCATCTTGTCCAGCTCTGTGCCTCCAGGCAGATTGATCCTGGCTCCATCTTAGGATGATGGAAAATTTCCCTCTTCTCTACGTCTTGGACCCCATGACCCTCTCAGGTCATGGGCGAGATAACCCGTTATTCTGACAGGAAACCCCTGAGGTTTGCTTTGGGGCTGTGAGCCTCAGCACCAGGCCCTCGGAAGCTCCTCACCCGTGTCTCCCCTCCCTGACAAATGTCTCTTTATCGGTTGCCAACAATTAGTTTCTCAGAGCACCTCTGGCTTTATTTTCTCCCCATGAACATTATCTATTTGTTCTATTCATCCCAAAATAGCCCGGCCCAGCCATCCCATAATACCCCTATCCTGTGTCACTCAAAATGGGGTCCCGGCAGGAGCTTTGAGCCCTTCTTCCTGTCCTTTCTCTTCTCTAATAAGCAAACCCCGGGCTTCAGTCAATGCCTCTCCTCCAGATTCATGAGTTGGCTGCTTCTGCAGCGGCCCCAGATCCCGGCAGATAAATCTCCCCCAGAGCTGTCAACACAGACAGAGGGGGATGGCTCAACCGGGTCCTCAGAGAAGCAACTGTAGAAACACCAGATTTATCACCACCCTGTCCCTTAGGGCGTCTCCTCCTTGACCTTCAGGATGAAGCAGGACCAGGGTATGGTTTTTGCTGCCAGGAACCGAGATGCCAAAGGCACTGCCTCCAGAAATGCCCTCCTGGCTTGTCCTTGGTGACAAGTGGAGAGCCTGATCCTGACGATGGGAGGTGAGGCCCCTTTAGCTCCCCAAGGAAGAAGCGGCTTCGCTGCTGGCCTTGCTGGGAACACGCCGCCACTGGAGGGAAACGTGTTGATTTCCAGCCCCGCTCTCCAGGGTCGCTCTGGGTAATTTTAGCTGCTTCCCTGCCCCTGGATGGGCCACACATTTTTCCTCCTTAGCCATGTCCGAGGCTCTCTTCTCATGCAGCCCCAGTGCCTGCCCTAGCAAAATTGAGACATGTGCTTATGACAGTGTGTTTCCATGAAGACAGATCACTCTCTCTCCAAGGTCAGAGCTCCCGCTGGCCAGGCTCTCTGGCAAGCGATTCGTCAAGCAGGGCAGCGGGCAGCCAGCAGTCAGCTCTAGGGCCCGTGGCCGGTCGACTCGTCAAAACCTTTCAGAGGATTACTGTGTCCTGTAGAACTTTTCTCCTTCCACAGTCTGTCTGTGTCTCCCCTGCCACTCCCGCACCCCCACCCAACACAGAGGGAGGAGTTGGCACAATATCGGAAATTATGACAGGGACCCAGAAGGCAAAACAAATCCTTCTGCAGAAGCTGGGGACTTTTTCTGTTACTTTGCAAGGCAAGAACTGTGGTCCCTTGTGAGGTTTAAAAAACAACGGTGAAGACGTGGCCTGCTGTGCCTGTCCGTTTCCTTGTCTGGCTCACACACCTGTGAGCAAGCCTGCATCTTGTTCTCCGCCAACCCACAGCCCAGTGCTGGCTTTCGTTAATTTGTGAATTTATTCTTTTTTAAATGCCTCCTATTAGCCTGGTACTGGGCATGTGGTTCCTACCCCCATGGAGCTGGCTGTCTTGTAGAAGACGAGGCATGATAAAAAAGTGAAAGAAATAAATGAGAAATAGTGGATTGAGAAAGTGTCACAAAGGTTACTCTGGGAGGCAACCTCAAAACGGTGTCCAGTGATCCCATGTGCTAATAGTTAGGCCCTGTTTTAAAGCTGTCCCCTTCAGGGTGGCCCTGGGCCTATTCTAAGGAATGGAAGGTACAAAAGTGATGGGCTGTCACTTTGAAGATGATTAAAATAAGTGACTTCTGTTGTGCTTGCCACCAGTCTCTCTCCCCCACCCCTCACTCTGATGGAAGGCAGCTGCCTGTGTGTAGCCCTACTAGAGGCCTACATGGCAGGAAACTATGGCTTCAGTTCCCGAGCCCTGTCAATGGCCTTGTGAGTGAGCCTGGAGGCGGCTCCTTCTCAGGTTGACCCTTGGGGTGACTGCAGCCTCGGTCAACACCTTGATTCCAACCTCTCCAGGACCGTGAGCCAGAGACCCTCCTGCACACAGTCAGACCCCTGGCCCACAGATACAGTGAGATATTGGATGCTGAGTGTGTTAAGCAACCGAGTTTTGCACAACAGTGCTATTCAGGGAGTTTTTGAATAGAGATTTATAGAGGAAGGTCTATGGAAGTGGGGTGGCTGGGTAAGACCCCTCCAAGGACACTGCGTTTAAGGTGAAGATTGAAGGATACACAGGACCGGATGTACAGACCGCCGGAAGGACAGCATTGCAGCCAAAGGGAGCGGCACGTGCAAAGGCGCTTCGGCAGGAAAGGGCTTGGATTATTTTGAGTTGTGACTGAAAAGTCAGTGCCTGGATGTTAGGCTCATCCCTTTATTTCCACTATCTTTATTTCCCAAGTCAGCCTTGAAGAGTGGGCATTATTATCCCATCGTTGGGGGACACTGAGGCAGAGAGCCATTCTGTCACCAAGTAAAGGTCACACAACCCGAAACAGAGTGGGGCTTGGAGTGAAGCCTACATTTTCTAGAGTCTCAAACCTACCTGTGTATTGGCTCATGTCTCNGTCGGAGTTTCCACGCACTCCTACCCCGGGGGCGGGGCTGGCGGATACCCCCAGGTCAGAAGACCGTGGGGGCCTGCGAGGGGCCGGGACGCGGGAACACGTTGCCGGGGAACTTGCGTGTATCCGTACGCAGCGGAAACACGTGTGCTAGGGTAGGCCTCGGGCCGGACGACCCCTACTCCCATCACCCGTCCGAGTTCAGCTCCGGAGTTTAAGAGGCCTGGGGGTTTCCGGAATCCGGTGCAAACCTGGGGCACGGTTCAGAGAACCCCGGCTCTGCTCCGAAGCCGCTCTTCAGCTGTGTCTCCTGAGACTGCAGGGGGAGGATAACAGCGGAGTCAAAGGCCCGGCTGTTTTTGCCCCATCAACCAAGACCACTCCGACCCGCCCTGGGCGTCTCAGCCAATCCCGGACCCTCTGGGTTCAAGACCCACCCTCCTATAATATACCAGACGTGTACACACACACACACACACGACCCATCCTCCTATAATATTCCACACACACACACACGCACACACACGCGCACACAAACACACGGCTGGGCCACGCCCCCGTTCTCCAAGCCTCTCCCTGGATAGTAAGCTCAAAATTCTAAGTCCCGCCCCNCCCCTCATGATGTAGCTCACAGCTTGAAGGGAGAGCTAGACAGGACAGCGAATGCTTTCTAGGGCTTTACCCTTGGTTTCTCATATAAACCCTGCAGATCAGCTGGGGTGGGGCAGGATCATCTTAGTACTGATTTACAGACTGGGAAAGGGAAGCCCAGAGGGGATAACGGCCAGCATAGGGTACCTTGTTAGTGAGGGTGAGATGACATCTGGACCTCAGGGCTTCTGACTGCAATTCTCATGCTCTTTCCTCCACCCACACGATCCTGATTCACTCAGGAGCCTCTGAGAAAGGGGTGGAGTGCTTTTGATAGTCCAGAGATTTTTTTTATAGCCAGCTCTGCTGTCAAACTAGACTTGTATGCATCACAGTGGCTCAGACTATGGTCCATATGTAAATGACAATTCTCATGAAGCAGTTGAATAAGGAAAATTTATGTATGATACAGTGAAGTCTTTAACTGTACAGGTTTCACCACTGGCTTCATTTATAATAACTAGAGTTTCTGGTTCATTAATCCTAAGATCTCAAGGAAAAACCCAGACTCACAGGGCTGCGTGTATCTCCCCAAATGGGCAATTTACCTTTTTGTGCCTACCTGACTCCCACCACACTTGGGTCTTAATTTAAATGTGACTCCCCCAGAGAGGCCTGGCTTGAGTCCCAACCCTGGTTCAGGCTGTGCTCCCTCACAGTGCCTCGCCCATCACTTGCTCAGCTCTGACTACTTGCTCAGTGGACATTAACTTGGGGTTCATTCATTCAGTGTGTATCTCCTTCACTCAACGTAAGCCTCACTCAGTGTGTTCAGAGTTTACTGTTGAATCTCAGTCTAGCACAGTGCTTGGGACACAGTGGAATCCTGTAAGCTTTGTTAAATTAAAATGGTGCCATTGGGACGTCCCTGGTTAAGAATCTGCCTTCCCTTGCAGGGGATGTGGTTTGATCTCTGATCAGAGAACTAAGATCCCATATGCCCTGGGGCAACTGAGCCTTTGCTCTGCAAACACTGAGCCTGCATGCCACAATTAAGATCTGATGCAGCCAAAAAATATATATATTAAAAATTATTTAAAAATAAATAAAATGATGGTGTCAACTCATCACAAACACTGTGGGGCAAATTGCTGAATTGTGAGCATGAGATTTGAGAAATATTTTTAGTGACATTGCACATGAGCAACCAGAACATAATAACAACAAAAATTATAATATTAATTTATAATATGAAAATTATAATATCAATTATAATATAAAATTCATAATAATATTTTTGAGTGCTTTATGGAGTGTGTGTAAGTATTTCAAGGGTAGTTTAGTTTAGTCAGTTTAAGTAGTTTCAAAGAATAACTTAGAGACAGTTATTCTGCACACAAACATTCTCATTTGCAAGTGACAAAGTTGTCTTATTTCTAAAACTGGAAGTCCAGCATACTAGGGACATCCCTCCACCCCTTCCCACTCAGGCTCAGGCAAAATGAAGTCAGTGGTTATCCTAGCAGAGAAGGGAGGAAATTTGGACTTTTGCCAAAAAGAAAAAAAAAAATAGAATTTACAAGAGAAGAGAAAAATTCTGCAGTGAGGCCAGAAACAGTGAATCTTGTTTGCATTTGTCAGGGGTGTGTGTGTGTGTGTGTGTGTGTGTGTGGAGAGGAGGTGATAAACTGATTAGTTAGCAGCTAGAAAAGAGGCCAGATTGTGCACCTTGTCCTTGAGAAGANCCTGGGATTTCTTTGGAAGGAATGATGCTAAAGCTGAAACTCCAGTACTTTGGCCATCTCATGCGAAGACTTGACTCATTGGAAAAGACTTTGATGCCGGGAGGGGTTGGGGGCAGGAGGAGAAGGGTAGGATGAGATGGTTGGATGGCATCACTGACTCAATGGACGCGAGTCTGAGTGAACTCCGGGAGTTGGTGGTGGACAGGGAGGCCTGGTGTGCTGTGATTCATGGGGTCGCTGAGTTGGACACGACTGAGCGACTGAGCTGAACTATGCTAAATACACCCCCTAACTAGTGTTTACCCTTGCAACACCCTTCCTCTTGCTGTTACATATCAGAAAGCAGGCTGCAGAGCCACCAAACTGTCAGACTCAATCACCGGGCTACTGACACCAGCCTATGATTATCTTTGAAACAATGTGAGAGGAAAAAATCAATATCTTATCACCTTTGTTCCTCATCACTGACTCCTGACTAGGAGCCCATGCCGTATACAAGTCTCTGGACTCCCCCTGGAGTGGGAGGCACAGTTCTTGAGGCAAGAGCCTGCAGTATTCCCCTCTCTGCTGGCTGAGAATAAAATCCACCTTTCTGTCCCTCCAAACCCTCTCTCTGTATATTTTATTCAGCTTCAGTGGGCAGAGAAGTCCAAGATTTTGGCCAGCAACAGTTCAGATGAACACACACCCCCTGCTATTTCTATAGTAACCCACAAGGACCCCTAGATAGCACAAAGAACCCTACTCAACACTCTGTAATGATTTATAGAGGAAAAGAAACCAAGAAAGAACACATATACATTTATGTTTGTGTGAATCAAATTGCTGTACATCTAATAGAAACCCACTCCACCCTCCACAATATTCTAAATTGCCTATATACTCATTTGCTGACAAAGAAAAACCATAACTTTGACTAGACGGATCTTTGTCAGCAGTGGTCATGTATGGATGTGAGAGTTGAACCATAAAGAAAGCTGAGCACTGAAGAATTGATGCTTTTGAACTGTGGTGTTGCAGAAGACTCTTGAGAGTCCTTTGGGGAGCAAGGAGATCCAACCAGTCTATCCTAAAGGAAATCAGTCCTGAATATTCATTAGAAGGACTGATGCTGAAGCTCCCAATACTTTGGCCATCTGATGTGAAGAACAGACTCATTGGAAAAGACCCTGATGCTGGGAAAGATTGAAGGTGGGAGGAGAAGGGGATGACAGAAGACGAGATGGTTAGATGGCATCACATGGACATGAGTTTGAGCAAGATGAATTGATGATGGACAGGCCTGGTGTGCTGCAGTCCATGGGGTCGCAAAGAGTTGGACATGACTGATTGACTGAACTGAACTGATAAAATCAATTGATGTTAAAATTTAAAAAAGAAAAAAGAAATGCTGACTCTATGTCCCTCAGGCCTTGATGACCTCTGCTGGTGTCACATCCCTGGAGCCTGAGTAGGCTGCAGTCCCAGAGCTGGAGTGTCTGGGGCTGAGGGAGCTCGAGAGCATGTGCCAACCACGGAGCTCCCCGTGGGCCTGGAGTGCCTGCTAAACTCCGCCCCGGCCCTCCAACACTGAAGTCAAGCCTCCAGCAGACAAAGGATGATCGAGCCTCCGGGCTGGAAGAGCTCTGAATGGGCCTCTGGGCTCCATCTTTCCTGGGGGTGGGGTTCCCAGCTCCAACCTCCTTCCTTAGGGTCACCCCACCTATGGGTGACAGCACCCTCCCACAGGCACTGTGGGAATTGGGATGTGTCCTGGGATGCTGGGTATCAGGGAAGTCAGGAGACGCAAGCCTTGGCTGTCTCCTATGGCACATTCCTCTGGAGTTGACAGTCCAGGAACAAGACTCCCTCAGGCTGTGGTTGCTGCCTAAGGAACCAGAGTTGGGCAGGAAGAAATGCTGGTGCCTTATTGCCCTTAACAAGTTTAAAACCAGTGCTAGTGGACTCCGGGAGTTGGTGATGGACAGGGAGGCCTGGTGTGTTGCGGTTCATGGGGTCACAAAGAGTCGGACACGACTGAGCTACTGAACTGAACTGAATGGGCTCTTAATACTCACAAGGCCCTGAGGGCTTTAAATGACACCTGTCCTCAAGTAACTTCCTGGAGTAAATCAAAAAAGAATTCAAGTCAGGGCCAATGTTCAAGAAGCCAATTTCAAGAGGTAAATTGTACTCACAAGATCTAAAAGANGTTGGTGATGGACAGGGAGGCCTGGTGTGTTGCGGTTCATGGGGTCACAAAGAGTCGGACACGACTGAGCTACTGAACTGAACTGAATGGGCTCTTAATACTCACAAGGCCCTGAGGGCTTTAAATGACACCTGTCCTCAAGTAACTTCCTGGAGTAAATCAAAAAAGAATTCAAGTCAGGGCCAATGTTCAAGAAGCCAATTTCAAGAGGTAAATTGTACTCACAAGATCTAAAAGATACTCCACCTCACGAATGATTAAATCAATGCAAATCAAAACCCCACTGATGAAATACCTCACACCGGTGAAAATGGCCATCGACAGAAAGATCTACAAAGAATAAATGCTGCGGAGGGCGTAGGGAAAATGTGACTCCTCCTACACTCTGGGTGGAAATGTAAATGCGTAAATGCATGCAGCCTTGATGGGAACCAACATGGAGCTTCCTTAAGAAACTAAACAGACCCTATATTCTGGCGATTCCACTCCCAGCTCAGATCCTGAGAAAATTATTATTATCACATGAAGTAAATCACTGAGAAAAAGAAAAAAATCATAAGATATAGGTGGAATCGATAAATTCTTAGAAATGAACTATTGTGCAAAGGAGAAACAGACTCACAAACTTTGAAGAGAAACTAATGATAATAAAAAAAATTAAGAAGATGGATAAACTTTTTGGATTTATTATCTGTCACTGAAATATATCAAATAGATAGTCAAAACTGTCCTACTGAGTTGTACACAGAACTCTACTGACAGAAATTGCAATAACCTATACGACCAAAAATAACCCAGGACAAGAATAGATTTATGTCCTTGTGTAACTGAATGAGGTTCTTGGACACTTAAACACAACATGGGAAATCAACTCTACTCCAATATAATTTGAAAATGAAATTACAACAAAAAAGGTGTGGTGTGAAGAAATGCTGCCGCCTTGTGGCCATTTTCTGTAACAACAACTTGACAACGGTGCTGATGAACACAGAACGGCTGGAGGGCTGTCAGTAAAAAACACCTGCTCTGAAGAGATGTCCTAGGGGGGTTCATGGAAATAGAATATTTCAAGAGACAAGTTTAACCCACATCCTTTGAAAAATATATCCCATAAACTGATGTTAACATTGCTAAATACTGCTGCTGCTGCTGCTGCTAAGTCACTGCNATGCTGCTAAGTCACTTCAGTCGTGTCCGACTCTGTGTGACCCCATAGACGGCAGCCCACCAGGTTCCCCCATCCCTGGGATTCTCCAGGCAAGAACACTGGAGTGGGTTGCCATACGCATATATATACATGCTGCTGCTAAGTCACTTCAGTCGTGTCTGACTCTGTGCGACCCCATAGACGGCAGCCCACCAGGCTCCCCCGTCCCTGGGATTCTCCAGGCAAGAACACTGGAGTGGGTTGCCATTTCCTTCTCCAATGCATGAAAGTGAAAAGTGAAAGGGAAGTCACTCAGTCGTGTCTGACTCTTAGTGACCCCGTGGACTGCAGCTTACCAGGCTCCTCCATCCATGGGATTTTCCAGGCAAGAGTACTGGAGTGGGGTGCCATTATGGTATATACATATTTTATACATAGTATATACATGTACATATGTCAATGTCAATCTCCCAATCCATCCCACTTCCCGGATTTTATTTCTTTATGTCTCAAAATACCTATAGGAAACCAAGCCAAGCAGGGGCTCAGGAAACATGCAACAAAATTCCCAGAAAGGTTGCCCAAGGTCAGATGTCCTATCTTCGTAAGCCCTGTTGAGCACTCAGCCCCGTGGTGGGAATCATGTGGGAACCAAGATGGAAGAGACAACTCAGTCTGTGATTTTGAATGATGCCAGGAAAAAACATGGAGCTTTCCTGGTGGCTCAGAGGTAAAGAATCTGCCTGCCGTGCAGGAGATACAGGAGATGTAGGTTTGACCCTCAGGTCGGGAAGATCCCCTGGAGGAGGGAATGGCAACCCACTGCAGTATTCTTGCCTGGGAAATCCCATGGACAGAGAAAACTGGTGGGCTACAATCCATAGGGTCACAAACAGTCAGACTTGACTGAGCAACTGAGCACAGGAAAAGACACGAAACCCCCAAATAACCAACACGTGTAAATCATTTACAAACAGTTTTTACATGGCTCTTCTCGTCTGCTCTTCACCTGGACTGTGTGAGGAGGTGGATGCTATTACTTTCATTTACACGTGAGGAGAGTGCTGGAATTGTCCGCAGTCAGCAGAGTCAGACAGCAGAGACAGACAGCAGGGTCAGAATTTGAACCGGTATCTGTTTTGTTCCGTATCACACGTCTGCACCATGAACCCACACCACAGCATGTAACCTGTGAGAGCTGAGGGGTGGCCTCCTTAGATGCAGGGAGAGGTCACTGTCACGAGGTGTGGCCAGAGGGTTTGGAATTTCCTTTGGATTGAGTCAGAACTAGTCATGAATTTACCCTTGTTTTTATTTTCTATCTTCTTTATTATATCAGAGGGTGGGTTTTACCTGCTAGCTCTCACCTCTGCCTGGGGAATGGGAAACATAGCTTTTACTCCTCAGTAATATCAAGACTTGGGCATGAGACCTGACTGGCTCAGTGAATTTAATCATTCAACAAGCAGCTTTGCCTAAGAGCAGAAATAAGAACTGACGCAGAGTCCTCTCTATGGGTAAATATAATTAGCCTGGCTATTATGCTCCAAATCCTCCCTAAGCCCCTACACTCAGGTGGCAAAGGGAACCTGCTGGCTTTTGGTGACTCTTAAAACCAAGAACCTTTGCTGGGGCTGCAGTAATTTGATTTATCTCAGAAACAAGCCAATGTTACAAGGCTAGGTTTGCAATTTCAATATGCAGAGATTAATTTACATGCAGAGCTAATTAAGTAACTGAAACACCCACTAATTGATTATTACATGAAAAAGAACACATCAATTTGGACAAATACACTCTATAAGGTTGTACAATATTTGCAAACTTAATTGCCAAGTGAAAATTCCTCTTCTAGTGGCTGATAAATTTAACCAATTAACCTTTGCTGGGATGGTCTTTAATTCTTGGAGTCCAGCGGCACTCATCAGGAAAGCTTCAGTCTTTGCTTTTTCGAGCTCAAAATCAGAAAAGTCAGTGGCTCTGGGCTGTTTCTGTACTTGGCACAGGCCTGGCTCATAGTAAGAGCTCACAGTAAGTGCTGTGAATAAGGGCCCAAAGAGTCTATAGCAATTATTCCCCCCCACCTTTTTTTTTAAACATTTATTTATTTACTTTTGACTGTGCTGGGTCTTTGTTGTTGCACATGGACTTTCTCTAGTTGTGTCTAGCCGGGGCTACTCTCTGGCTGTGGTCCACGGGCTTCTCATTGAGGTGACTTCTCTCATAATGAACAGGCTCTAGAGTGCATGGGCTTCACGGGCTTAGCTGTTCTGCAGCACATGGGATCTTCCTGGATCAGGGATGGAACCCATGTTCCCTGCATTGGCAAGTGGATTCTTAACCACTGGATCACCAGGGAAGTCCTCCCCGCTCCTCATTTATTTTTTATTATGAGAATTATTCTAGATCATCCTTCTGGAAAGCATATTAATACAATCTTTTCCTGACTCAACCCTTTTACAAAAGCTACATGGCATTCACAGAAGCCTATAACTAATCCAGTCACAAAGTTAGCAGCGGGTGGATTTTGGCCTTGAACTCAGGCCTTCTGACCCCAGGTTCAGTGTTTCGTTTTGTTTTGTTTTTTTTCCTCTCTCCATTTCAAGCCTTTTCTTGTGTCCCAGTGACTAAAACTGACTGTCTGCAGGGCTGGAATGAAATAGTCACTGGGAGGCCATGATATAATGGGCCCAAAGGATTCCAGCTTCAAGGTCTCACTCCCACTGATTTGACACAGGGCTAGATCCCGTCTTAGAGAATGATCCCTGTGATTGAAGGAGGAGTTGGATCTTTAAGTCCTGTGTCAAAGTGCAAAGACCTCTTGAAAGAGTCGCCATCAACCTCTCCCAGTCACTATAGCCCTAGTGAATATGCCCAGGCCAGGTAAATTCACTTTTTAGCTGGAGTCACAGGCTATGAGGATTCATAGGTACAGGATGTGGGACAGATACATCTTAACAGCTCAGATAGAAGGCATAACTGTCTGGGTCTGTGGCTCAGGAAAGAATGGTCCCAATGGAGTGAGGGTCCTGGGTTGCTAGAGTTCCCAGAAGGACACTGGTACATTCAAGATTTTGAAGCAAAAAGTGTAAAGATTATGGGCAAATGGACAAGGGAAAGATGTGCGTTTACTCCTCATGTAGGTGTTGAGAAAGCTGTACAATGCCTCCAGGCCTGTTTCCTCATCTGTAAAATGGGAGTCAGGAGACTGCTCTTCCAGGTGTGTGTAAGGCTTACATAAGCCAACACTAGAAAGCTCTTAGCACAGTGCCAGGCACTTAGGGACTGGTGGGCATCTGGGGCTCTTCCTGCAATTGTTCTGGGCAGCTTATTTCCTTAGCACTGGACAGACTCAGAAGGCCTGTGTTCTAGTCCCAGATGATCTACCAACTCACTGAGGGCCCTGTGTCAATACTCTCCTTCAACTCTCACTCTCTTCTCTACAAAACAACGCTGTAGAACTGGAGGATTTCTAAGGGCCACTCTAGCTCAATTTAGTTCAGTCCCTCAGTCATGTCTGACTCTTTGCAACCCCATGGACTGCAGCATGCCAGTCTTCCCTCTCCATCACCTACTCCCGGAGCTTGCTCAAAATCATGTCCATTGAGTTGGTGATGCCATCCCACCATCTCATCTTCTGTTTTCCTGTTCTCCTGTCTTTAACCTTTCCCAGCATCAGGGTCTTTCCCAGTGAGTCAGTTCTTCACATCAGGTGGCCAAAGTTTTGGAGTTTCAGCTTCAGTGTAAGTCCTTCCAATGAGTATTCAGGACTGATTTCCTTTAGGATTGACTGGTTTGATCTCCTTGCAGTCCAAAGGGGGGACTCTCAAGAGTCTTCTCCAACACCAGTTCAAAAGCATTAATTCTTCGGTACTCTATGAAGTGACGTGAAGTCGCTCAGTCGTGTCTGACTCTTTGTGACCCCATGGACTCCAGGCTCCTCCATCCGTGGAATTTTCTAGGCAAGAGTACTGGAGTGGGTTGCCATTTCCTTCTCCAGGGCACTTCCCAACCCAGGGATCGAACCCAGGTCTCCCACATTGTAGACAGACGCTTTACCATCTGAGCCCGTACTCTATAGCTAACTCATTCCTCTATTGATTTGCTCAGTGACTATGTCTTGAGAGCACACTGTGTGCCAGACACAGTGCTAGGCAGTGGGGATATAGCCTGGAGAAACAACATCTCTGCTCTAAGGAAGCTCATGTTCCAGTGAAAGACAGACAGAAAACAGGTATGTGAGATAATTTTAGATAGTCATCTGTTACATAAAGAAAAGCAAGAGGATCTGTGTTCACCAGGCTTTTCTTTTTACTTCCCAAGGTATATGAACAGTACTGACAAGTTTAAGGGGAAAAAGGCAAGGGCAGTTGCTTATTGGCAGGATTCGAGATTCTCACAAAGTCCGAGGAAGATCTGAGCCCCAAGCCCCAGGAAATCTAAGAACCAGATTAACTCTGGGACGCCACAGCCAGCTTCCATGGAGCCCCCTTTCTGGAAGGCTCCTAAGAACATATCCCCATGAACTGTTCCTTTGATCTGCTCTGTATGTTATTTTCCACCTTCTCTGCTCCTGCCAGTTCTGTTTCCTATGCTGTGTAGTGGAAGATGTGGCCAAAAGTCCCACGTTCTTTCTCTCTCAATCACAGCCCTAGATTCCCAGGGGAGGGACTCTGGCTCTCCTTGGGTCAGGTGTCCACTGTGGACCAATCAGCTGTGAGGTGAAGTGTGTGTACGCTGTTATGAAAATATGGCTGCTGTAACCATAGGGAAAAAAGGCAGGAGGAACAGTTTCCAGAAAGTTGGGGTCAGGTGGTGATGGTGGGTTGGGGGAGGGGGTTGTCAATCCAATACACAGATTAGTCAGGCTGTTATGCATGGAGACGTTCCCATTTACTTTGGATTTGAAGGCACTTCCCAAGTAAAAGGTAGTGATGTAACCTGCTGAAAAGTTGTTCTGGGTGTGGAATCCAAAGACTGGATTCTGATCCCAAGTCTCCGCTGACCTGATGTCTGACCTTAGATGGGACATTTACTCTCTCTGAATCTTCAGTGGAACATGGGATAATAATCCTAGAGTTACTGTGAAGTTTAGAGGAAAGCAAGGATAAGAATCGAGTTTCAAAATTCTGTAGTAAGAAATTGGAGGCTCTCAGAGAAGGGTGGGTGCTACAGAGGTGACAGAAAGGGAACTTACTGGAGAATTCTGCAGGAATTCTTCCCTGGAGTAGTGAGGTTTGTTTGTTTGTTTGATTGATTTCTTCCCCAGAAGATTCACGTTTGGAGCTCTTTGTCTGATTCACTATCAGGGCATTTGCATCCATGTTTACACCCAGCATAGGTCATTCCCAGGATGCACGTTATAGGCAGGTTTATAACCTGTCTATCAACCTGGTAGATAGACACACCTCCCCTCATGGAGTAGGACATACATTTTCCTGAGTCAATGGAATCAAGCTATTTGGTGCTCTCATCTGCACAGAGCTTCACAGGCAGCAGGGGAGGAAGTCTGGTCCACTCCCTTGATCCAATCCCACTCTGCACATTGAAATTCCAGCTTCCCCTCTACTCTTGATAAGTCATCCTAGACTCCTTTCTTAACTCCAAGTTCTGTGGGTTCTTCTCCAGGGTATCTCTCCCCTATGTGCATGGATGCTAAGTAGCTTCCATCATGTCCATCTCTTTGAGACCTTCCAGGCTTCCAGGCTCCTCTGTCTGTGGGATTCTCCAGGCAAGAATACTGGAGTGGGTTTCCAATTCCTCCTCCAGGGGATCTTCCCAACACAGGGATCAAACCAGCGTCTCTTACATCTCCTGCATTGGCAGGCGAGTTCTTTACCACTAGTGCCACCTGGGAAGCCCACAGATGGTAGGAGGGCCCTCAGCTCATGTGGTGATCACATGAATCTATACATATGTTAAAATTCACAGAATTGTAACAAGAAAAGAAAAGTAGTCAACTTTACTGTATGATACTAAAAAAATAAAATTAAAAGACCCCTTTGGGCAAAAATTCAAATTATTTGAAATGATTTTAGAGCATCTCAGGTCTAGTTCCTGCTTTCTTTACCAGTTCTGCCTTTGGTCTTTCTCCGGATGTTTATCACTAGAAATATCAAAATACTCACAGCACTCCAAATGGGCTCTGCAGTCTTGCCTCCTGGCTGAGCCTTCTGCCCTACTGATGAGGTAAACTCCTCATCCTTCAAAACACTGCTCACAGTTAGTCTCCTTTGTGTAGCTTTCTTTCTTCTTCCCAACAAACAGATTTAGGAACTCTGTCCTATGCTACCTCTGAACATTATAAATTTTTTTACTATTGTAGGTTACACTCATTGTAATAACCTATTGCCAGCTTCGCTGTGCAGGGCTCAACTTTCCAGTTTCCTTCTCTGGGGCTTTCATTCAGCAGTGTGGGAATCGGCTTGGCTCATGCTCTAGCAGAGCTCAGAAATGGGTGATTACTGTCTGGGGCAACACTTAGGTGGACAGTTCTAGGAGGTGGTATGGACACTCAGAGATCCCAGTGGATTCTAGCCCTGGCTGTCCACTGCAGCGGTTTTAACAATACACCATTTTAATGACTTTTCCTCCTTCACTGGGCCACTCTCTTTGTTCCTTCACTCTTGCTTGAGATCACCTCCCAATGACCTGCGTAACTTCCTTGTTGTGGACTCTATTATTGAGGGAGACCAATCTAATATACTTCTTTTTCTATTGTAGGGGAGGAGAGAGGATGTGTCTGAGTGATTTGCAAGAAGAAATTTCCCAGCAGAGTTCCTTTCTGAGTCGGGAGACCACGGCTCTGTCCCTCTCTGTTGATGAGACCTTGGAAAAATCTGCACCTGTCTGAGCCTCATTGAGTTCTGTGCTGCAGCTTAGGCTTTCCAGAATCTGAGCCTGGGGCACAAAATATTTATTAGGTCCCAATTTCTGAGAAATAAGTGGGGAGAAAGCAGGAGCAGATGAAGAAGTGAAACTGCACTGGAGACCTAACTGGGCATTGACCAGCCCCATCCAAGAGGCACAGGCTGCCTGGCAGACTTGCCTGGCAGAGTCTGTATGCCCCCACCTCACTCAGCCCCTGGATGTGACCAAGGATGAGGCAGCTCCCTGCAGCTGAGGTGGAGCCTGAAGGAGTGACAGGGTGAGGCCGTCTGTGGGCCATACTCTCTGCAGTTGGGATGCAAGCCCATCCTTGCAGGGCCATCTGGGCAGCACATCTCCATATCTACTTCAGGACCCAAAGGAAAACACATAAAGACCCCAGGCAGGTAATGGCAATGAGCCAGGTGGGCTGAGTGTGATGCAACATGACATGGGAGTAGCGGGGACTGCGGTGGCCTGCCGTATGTCCGTGCTCAGCAGCTTCAGTTGAGTCTGCCTCTTTGTGACCCTATGGACTGTAGCCCGCCAGTCTTCTCTGTCCATGAGGACTCTACCTGGGGAACAGCCACTACTCAACTCCATCTGACTTGTACAAGCAGGCATATTGTGGCCAAGCTCAAGAGACTCTAGGCATTTCAAGTTTTATATAAAGTTTCTGGTTCTTAAACCACCATGTCATTAGCTAATTCATAATGCCTTTGAGTGCCTCTGGGTTGACCTCTGATCTAGAGGACTAGCTTTCATCTTGGGTGGTCCTGGGGGCAGGAGAAAGACTGAGGTGTTTCTGGATGGGTCCAGAGCCATTTTGCAGAGCTGGGAAGCTCTTGGGGTTAAAGGCTGGGCAGGGCCTGGGAAGAGCACAATGTTTCCCTGTGTGGACATCCACNTGAGTCAGCTCAGAACCCAGCTCTGCAGTGTTCCACTTCCTCTACCTGAGTGGGTGAGTTTAGGATGGGAAGGAGCCTGGGGCAGGCAGTTGACCAGCTTTTTCCGGTGGAACCTATGGGACATTTCCCTTGCCTTAAAGTTGTGTTGCCTTATGCTGTGTCTTCACTTCAGTTCAGTTGCTCAGTCGTGTCTGACTCTTCGCGACCCCATGCACTGCAGCACTGCAGGTTTCCCTGTCCACCACCAACTCCCAGAGCTTGCTCAAACTCATGCCCATTGAGTCAGTGATGCCATCAAAGCATCTCATCATCTGTTGTCCCCTTCTCCTCCTGTCTTCAGTCTTCCCCAGCATCAGGGTCTTTTCCAAAGAGTCAGCTTTTCACATCAGGTGGCCAAAGTATTGGAGCTTCAGCTCAGCATCATTATGCTACATGGTAAAACTATTTAACCACACACAGATGCATATTAAGCCCCTTCTACTCCTCTTGGAGGGGGGTAAAAATCTCATTTCTGATGTAGGTCTTTGAAATTACAGATAAAACCTCAGTTAGCTCTAAATTATCCACATGTGACCCAGAGAGAGAAGGGTCACGTTATCTGGTCTCCAGATCTGCTGGGTACATGTTCTGGGCTGGTCTTCAGCCCAGGTATGTCAGATACACTAGGAATTTCAGATTCATGTGACAGACACAAGGCTTGACCAGGAGTTTTCACCTAGGGCCAGGAAGGATTCTAGTTTTTTCATTCTGTCCCTAGCTCTGATGGATACAGTCTCATCTATTGGGCTGATGCAGAGGGTCAGACTAAGCAGAGACAGTGGCTAAAAAGCTGCCTGTGGAGCAGCAGACATGGTTAAGAGGGTTTTTCTGATTGCATGGAAGGCAAAAATAGGGTAACTGCTCACCTCCTTACCACTCTCTGCCACATCACTCTCATTTCTATTGTCTTCACTACATTTGTCCTGCTCCGAAATTTCTCCTTCCTTTTCTTACTAGCTGCTGTCTCACTAAAGTGTATGCGCCATGAGAGCAGGGTTACGGTCTACACTGACCACATCTTCTAAAACAGCATCTGGCCCAGAGGTGCCTGATACATATTCACTGAAAGTACAAACAAGGAAGTGATTACCTTATAAAGGTGCTGAGGGAAGTCACCTGGGAAGCAGGGCAGATAATGGACATGGCTATGGATGTGGCTGAACTTACAAGAACCAAACAAACTCAGAGGACCACATAGGGTGGTGCCCAAGTTTACGGACTTCGGATTTAGACCTAATATCAAGTCCCAGCTCCTCGTTCCAATTGCCTCATCTATAAATGGGTTAAGAATATTTCCTGGAGTATCTGTTCTGTGCCAGGCTCCATGCTGAGTTCTGATGATCTAGAGAAATCTACTGCCCTGTGGACTGAATCCAGGCAGTTGTCTACTCCTGCAAGTAAACAAAGCAGCGCATCCTTTGTAAGAGCTGACAAGGAAGAATAACACGAGTGGCTCTTCTGGGTGGTCAGAGCAGAGCTGGAGGAAGAGCCGATGCCTGCCTGAAGGTGTGTGCAGAGGGCTGTCAGATCACGGGAAGGGCATGCACCGAGGAGGAGGCCAGGAGCTACAGTGTTAGAGGGACTGTAACTCTATGTCAAAGTGTATATGAGATGCAGTGGGGCCAGGAGCAAGAGATGAGTGTGAAGAGATAGGCATAGGCCAGATATGTCTCATAGGGTTGTGAGGATTCCAGGGGATCATTCACTCCTTCACTTATCCAGTACATTTATCGAGGGCTTTCCCTAGTGGCTCAGATGGTAAAGCGTCTGCCTACAATGTGGGAGACCTGGGTTTGATTCCTAGGTTGGAAAGAGCCTCTGGAGAAGGAAATGGCAACTCACTCCAGTACTCTTGCTTGGAAAATCCCATGGACGGAGAACCCTGATAGAACCCCATAGTCCATGGGATCACAAAGAGTTGGACATGACTGAACGACTTCACTTTCTTTCTTTCACTTTCCATAGGTCAGGAGTTATACTTAGCACTGAGGATATACGATGGCAGAAAAACAGACAAATCTCCTGAAGATCATCTATGCTACTAGAGAGCTAACATACAACATGACTAGTTACCCCTGCCATATGCTATATATGAAAATTGTGAAGAGGATAAATCCTAAGAGTTCTCATCATAGGTGACTTTTTTTTTCTATTTATTTTTTCTATTTCTTTTTATTGTATTTATATGAGATGATGGGTGTTTACTAAATATATCCTGGTAATCATTTCAAGACATCTGCAATTCAAATCTTTATGCTGTACATCTGAAACTCATACTGTGATACATGTGCATTATGCCTCAGTAAAACTGGAAAAAAAGAGCATCTGTGAATGCAATGGGGAGGGGTTTTGCAGTTTTACATAGTGTGGGCAGGGCAGGCCTCAATGAGACTTGAAAGAAGGTAATTCTCATAAAGATATCGGAGATTTCAGCAGCATGCTGGTATACAGCAGGGCGTCAGTAAGCCAATTAGTCCAATGACGGTGACGATGGTAGTGATAAGGCTGGTGATGAAGATGGTGGTGATAGTGATGACGTTGATGGTGATAATGATGGAGAGGATGAGAGAGAAGGACAAAGAGAAGGGGGAGGAGTCAGGAGTGGGAGGTACTTTATAAAGCACTCTTTCCTGACCAGTCTGTCACCAGGAAGGACCATTCTTCTCTCTTTTTTGCCCATTAGTGCCTCCTCCAGCCATTGGGCCTGGCAGGGTCTCAGGTGGCCATTTCCAGCACCAGAAAAGTTGCACAAATGGTGGCCAATTCCTTCAGAAATTCATCTTCCAAAAATTGCTTTCCATCCATTTTGCTCCAGTTCCATTTTATTTATTACCTAGCAGTGAGCAGATGGAGCCATTTTTTCTCGGAGCTGCTTGAAAGAGATGCATGGCAATTGTGCAGCAGGCTTGGGGGCTGATTTATGGGCTCTGTGCCCCAGGAGCCAGGCCGATGCCCCTGCCCATACCTGCAGCTGGCAGAACTTAACACTGTCTGGCCTGACTCCCGCGGGCTTCCATGTGGGGAGGTGCCTCAGGTGCTGACACATTTCCTGGTCAAAGGCATCTCATCTGCTCCCACCCTGTGCCCGGGTTGAAGTCCCTCCCTCCAGGCTGCTAACTCTGGTCTCACCTCAGTGAACACACGGGAGAGAAAATGTTTCTCAAGACAAAGGCAATTTCCTCCTGCCAAAGGAAACACCCGGCCACGTCTTTAATCATTTGAGCTTTCAGAGAGCTGCTCCGTTGGGCCATTTAGAAGTTATTATAGAAGCTAATTTCTTCTTTGACATTTTCTATTGAATTTTTAGTTCCCTCATTCAAACTTGAAAAGATTATGACCCTATAATGTGGCCTATAAACCCACATTATAACTACCAATTGGACCAAATCTTTATCTTTCCTGGTGTGTGGCTGGGCAAGTTGTTGGGCTTCGCCAAGACTTAATTCCCATATCTGTAAAACAGGATGGCTGTTGGTGGTGTGGATTCAATGGGGGTAATGCATGTGGACTGCTTAGCTCTATACCAGGTATATGATGAATATTCAAGAGATGTTACCTATTAATGTGCGTGAGTGTGAGTCGTGTCTGACTCTTTGTGACCCCATGGACTCACCAGGCTCCTCTGTCCATGGGATTTTCTAGGCAAGAATACCAGAGCAGGCTGTCATTCCCTTCTCCAGGGGCTCTTCCTGACTCAGGGATCAAATCTGAGTCTTTTGCCTCTCCTGAATTGGCAGGCAAGTTCTTTACCATTAGCGCCACCTGGGAAGCCCTACCTATTAATAGTATTGTTTAAAAAGATGATTGTCTTTCAGAGTTAAATTTCCTCTGTCAATTTGTAATCTGTGGGCCAGCTGAGTTTCTACCCAAGTGATTTAGGACAAGTATTTTACTCAAATGGATCCTCATATTTTATGAAATGGGAATGGCCACTTCCTTCTAGTGCTTCCCTTGTGGCTCAGACAGTAAAGAAACTGCCTACAATGCAGGAGACCTGGGTTTGATCCTTGGGTTGGGAAGATCCTCTGGAGGAGGGCATGGCAACCCACTCCAGTGCTCTTACCTGAAGAATTCCATGGACAGAGGAGCCTGGTGGGCTACAGTCCATGGGGTTGCAGAGTCGGACACACTCCAGGACTCTAGAAAGATTAAAAAAACAGCAACAACACTATATGTGTAAGTTTCTCGTAAAAGTCAGATCCCTGAATAAAGGCTGGGAACTGCCATCATTTTATAGATAAAGGCTGCATTTATTTTCAAGGTAGATCTGCTGCTGGAGACCTGCACCTCCTGTGGCCCTCTGCCTAACTTCGCACGGGGTCTTGTGGCCTTTCCTCCGGTGTCTGGCAGCTTCGGGTGACAGGGACCGACTGAGCCTTCTCCCCTAAACATCCCCTGGATGCTGCCCCTGAACAGATTCAGCAGGAGGTGAGTCTGGGGTGGCCCTTGATTCAGATGACTTCAGCATATGTGGGGGGCTTATAGGAACCCCCTGGGCTTTCCTGGTGACTTAGCTGGTGAAGCATCCACCTGCAATGTGGGAGACCTGGGTTCAATCCCTGGGTTGGGAAGATTGCCTGGAGAAGGGAATGGCAACCCACTCCTGTATTCTTTATACATGGAGAATCCCATGTATAAAGTCCATGGGGTCACAAGGAGTCGAACACGACTGAGTGACTTTCACTTTCACTCTAGCAACCCCCCACTTAGCGATCAAAGTCGGAGTCTTGGCTGTTACAAGATTAGGAAGTGGTTAGCTTCCTATTTTGTTTCCCTTATACGATCTCCTGGCTTTTCTCCCAACTGATATCTAGAGTCTACTTTGCTATTTACTTGCTGACTTTAAATGATGCTGGACCCAGGGAGAGACCTAAAGAGACTTCAGGCTGGGAACTTCTGAATCTTCAGTGTTTTGGAGGATGCTGGCAAAGGTACTATGCCCCAAGCTCCCAGGATAGGCGGCAAAAGTTGCAGCTGGGGCGGAATATGGGGAACTCGCCTATATCAGTCCTCCTTATGGGGTTCCGTCCGTCTGCCTCTTCCTCCTGATTTTTAAATTTAATTTTAATTAATTTAAATAGCCACACTGTGACTGGGGCTATCATACTGGACAGCACAATTCTTGACAGTCTCTCTTTTATTTTATGGAGTTAGCCTTTGCTCAAGAGGAATTCCATTAGGGCCTCCAAGGTGCCGGCGCCTGAGCCAGGCCCTGCAAGAAACACAGGGGAAGAACAGGCTCAGTGACTTCTCCATGCCTTGGAAAAGTTTCATTTCTTACCTGGGAGGAGAGAGGGAGATGGAACATTAGGAAGTGGAAGCCAGTGTTGGGAGAAGAAACTGCAGGTGCTGTTAGTCTTGTCTGCAAGCAGAGAGTAAGTTCCTGGAGGGCAGGGGTTGGCTCAGCCCAGGCTGAGTGCACAGTGATTGCCTAATAAGGACCAGTGTGCTAAGAGGGGCACCGTCTTAGGGGCCCCTCAGCCATCCAGGCAGCTGGGTTTGATGGAAGGTAGGAACTCCGTGGAGTTGAGCCTGGTCCTATCTCAGGAGAGGACACACAGACCTGCAGAGCTACTGTCTAATCCCCGAAGAAAGCCCAGGGCTCCCAGCTGCAGCCTGCTTAGCAGCAGCAGTCCCCATTCTCACAAGGTGTGACCAGTGACATCCAAACTCAGGCCCTTTCTGTGACTCTTTCTGGAAGGGGAGTCTGGCTGAGCTCTCTGGTGGACACCAGGGCCACATTCCAGCCTCCTTCCCTCATGGCTGTCGCCACTGAGAAAACACTGAGGCCAGGGGCTCACTGGCCTCTCTTGGCAGGGCGTGTGGGTTCTGTCCCTCTGTCTGGAATGGATGGTTTTCCTGAGTCACACTCTGCCCCCATGCTCCCTGAGAGCTGTGCCTCCCTCTGCTTTCACCCGGAAGAGCTCGGAGACAGTCTCCACTCTCGGGACAACATCTCTTGCTCCACGAATGTCAGAGTCAGTAAATTTTTTTTTTTTTTTTCGGTTAACAATTATTGTGAAAAATTTCTCTAACTTCTGCAGGAAGCAAATGGCTATAGCATTTATTTAATGAACACTCATAGTGTTTTCTATGTGCCAAAACTGTTCTATGTGCTTTACAAATATGAATGTGCCTCCAATTTATAATAATGCCAGGAGGCAGCTCTATTTATAATCCTGTTCTGAAGACTGAGGAAGCTGAGACACTAGTAACTTAATTAACTTGCCCAAGGTGACATAGACAGTGAATGGCAAGCCAGCAGGTGAACCTGTAGGGTGACCAACCTTCCCAATTTCCCCGGGACTGGGGGTTTGCCTGGGACATGGGACTTTTCGTGCTGAAACCAGGACGTTGCCAGGTAAGCCAGGCTGAGTTGGTCATTCAATACCCTGGGGAAGTCTGGCTCCAGAGTTCCTGCTTTTAATTGGCATCTGCTTAGTGTGGCAGAAGATAAGCGAATCAGAGTTAGTTGTCCTAGAGACAGACAGACATGTATAGCTTTGACATATGTTTGTCTCATATATATATATATATACACACAGATTTGTCCTATAGTGCCATTCTATAGATAAGAAAACTGAAATCTAGCTGATATGCACGCAGACCTCAGTGAAGTCAGAAGCAGAACTGTGACTATATTTTGACCTACCAAGTCCCAGTCCTAGGATCAATTCATAGGTTCCTGGAATGTCTTTATTCATTTAAACCCCATATTTGTGGAAAAGGGATTTAAAGTGACTTATAGGAAAGGATGTGATAATAAGTTGCCAAAATACAACCAGCAGAAGAAAATCAAGACTAAAGTTTAATGCAAATACATCAGTTCTAATAGATGATTTGAACTTGAGCTTCCTGGAACCCACAGTGGAAAAAGGAAAACCCTTAGAGTTTTCTCTAAGGAAACAGGGTTGTCATTGTTTATAGCTGAATTACAATCTGGCTGAGCACCGAAGAAGCATACTTTCAGACTCTGGTGCTGGAGAAGACTCTTGAGAGTCCTTTGGACAATAAGGAGATTAACCCAGTCAATCCTAAAGGAAATCGATCCTGAATATTCACTGCAAGGACTGATGCTGAAGCTCCAATATTTTGGCCACCCGATATGAAGAGCTAACTCATTAGAAAAGACCCTGATGCTGAGAAAAACTGAAGGCCAGAGGATAAGGGGACAACAGAGGATGAGATGGTTGATGGCATTACTGATGTAACGGACATGAGTTTGAGCAAGCTCCAGGAGATAGTGCAGGACAGGGAAGCCTGGCAACCTGCAGCCCATGGGTTCGCAAGGACTGAGCGAGTGAACAGCAACGAAAGGATTCTCAGACAGGAACGATTTACTAGGAGAGGGTGCTTAGTCCTAGAAGGCACGTGAAGGCTTCTACCTGTAAAGGTAGCGGCATATTTTTTAGCTGCCCGTTATACCAACCCTTTCTAAAAGCCAAGGTATCCAGTTAAGCACAAGTCAGGAAAGTGATCCAGAAAATGCTCGGGCTAGGGTGGTCCTGGTTTGAAGATCTCTGAGGGCTCAAATATAATCCCAACAATCTGAAGCAGGGATGCACCTTATGGAACAGTTACAACCTATGGATTAAGGGCCTGAAGGCCTGCCTGCTCCTCCCTGGCTGCCCCCATAGCCCGAAGTTTTCCATCGAGCCACAAAATCTCTGGAGTGATTTCTGTCCTGCCTGAGGACAGATGTAGGCCTTTGGAAACCTGACGGGCACTTCCTTAGCCTGGAGGGGCACCCTGAACTTTAGGGTAGGTGCCCACCAGCACTGCTCTATTCCACCCTGTATAGCAGAGCCCAGGTCCCAGGTGGGCAAAAGTAGGCATTCCCTGGTCCCTTTGCCTGTGATGGGGGGAATGGCTGACTGCTCAGCTAGGGACCATCTAATTTCATTCTTATTAGTTTCTCATCAGGACTGTCATTGGCTTTTCTTTTAAACAATTTCTTGGGTTTCTTTCAAGGTCGAGGAGAAGGAGGCCACTGAGGGAGGGGGGAGAGCCCCACCCTAATCAAATTTGAGCAGAGACAGGATAAAAATTGACCTTCATTTAAATATGTAAACAAACACTGCCTTGGTAACTTCCAGACGTCCTTGGCTTGGGTCACTGAGGAGCAGCCCAAAGTGATTCATCTGCCAGGTCTCTTCAGGGGAGGAAAAACTTTATTCTTAAAGGCTTTTCACACTTGAATAAGCGCTAAATAATAATAATAGGCCAAGACTGAAAGAAACTCTTTTCCCTGGAAGGGTGTCATCAGAGGCAGGATAAAGAACTGAAGAACTCCAGTTTGGGAGGGGGTGACAAAATCTGGGTTGATGAATGCTGACATTCTGAATAAAATCACTCCGTGCCTTCACCTAGGTCAAGAAACGACATTGTTTTCCTGAGCTGCGGTGACAGCGAGGTGACAGAGATTAATAGCTTGGTATTGACTGAGCAACTTCTAGTTCCTTATCTCTGTCAAGTCAAGGCTGTGTCCAAGGGCTGAAAGTGTTATTAGACTTATAATTGCAAAGACATTTAAAGGGTTTCCCCTTAAGGGACTATGAAATCCAATAAACCTTTCACAAAACCTCCAGCACCGGAGTACGAAACCCGTCTGGAAGAGAGGCGCGCTCCCAGCCAAGCACCGGGAAACCTTGAAGCCGCCAGCATTGAATAATGTTTGATTTATGAAGTTGGTTTTGAATTTGTATCAGTTGTTTTATTAAAAATATATGAAAGGAAGTTTTAAATATGAGCAAGCCCTGTAGGCGATCCTCTGCACCCGGGAGCTGCCGTCTGGCCCAGCCTCTTGCTGCCTTCTGGCCAGGTCCCTCCATCCAGGAGGGCTAATTTGCGAGGTTCATTTGGCCTGCTGGGATTAAGTCTCAATTTCTCACCTGGGTTTAGATGCTGGCAACGGGAGAGGCGGCAGGTGCGGAGTCAGTGGGTTTCAGATGCTGTCTATAAAGGCAGTCCTGAGACACCGCTCAGCTGGGTTGCATTTCCTTGTCCATAGAAGCAGCGTTGACCTCTTCAAGAGCTGTCCCTGCTTCCTTTCAGGAAGGCTGTGGCATCAGAGGATGCAGGCAGGGCGAAGGTTTGTAGGAGACCTGTTTGGGATGCTGGATGTAGGGACGGGGGACTGAGGGGCAGGTTAGGACTCTGGGCCTCCGTTTTTCCATCTGTCAAATGACAGAGTTGAATGAGATCCTCCCACCCACACCTCATCCCTGCCCATTTACCGCCCAAGGGTCACCGCTGGTCCTAATGTCTCTTGGAGCGGTGAGAAGAGCCCACTCAACAGGGCAGGACCTTCAGGCCCGGCCTCTCCTCATTCCATGACCAGAGGGGCACCCCAGAGAGAAGAGTGCTCTTGAGGACAGGGTTTAGGGCAGCAGCCCAGTGGGCAGGGCAGGCTGCTAGCATCAGGAATGAGGTGTGGGTTGTCGAACCATGCTGGTTAAAAAAAAAACAAAACTGTCTCCAGGGCCAGTCTAGGCTGGAGCCAGCACACAAACCGAGTGGGCGTGGGGGGCTGCGGGCATCCGCAGACATGCGGGAGGGCACCTGCCTCCCCGGGACTCAGGAACATCCCTGCAGGAGGATGCTTCTCAGGGCTTGGGGTACCCTCTGCCCCTCCCCTCGCCCCCAGGCTTTCAGTGAGGCGCCTGGGGAGTCAGAGGAGGCACCGAGGCCCCTGGGGACCAAACTCAGTAGTCCTCTCTCCAGAGCGGGTCTCTCTGTTCTCTCTGCCCCCTGCAGTGAGGAAGAGGCTAGCCTGCGGAGGCTCCCACGGCCCTGCCTTTGTCCTGCCGGTTCACTCGGATCCCTCCTCGGCCCCCCGGCAGGCCCAGAGTGGTGCTTGATAAATACTGGTTCAGTGAGGACATAAGGGCCGCGCTTCACTTCCCAGTCTCCCTTCTACACCATCAGTGCTGGCAAAGGTGGCCATCCAGCTTGGCAATTCTGCCACAGGGCTGTGGGCACCTGCCAAAATTGGAGAGGGGAGCTCATTTCCCCGTTGGTCTGCCTACACATGGGTGGTTTTGAAGGTCCTGAGTGGCCTCACGTGCTCTGAGGCTGTGCCCCAGTGGGAGGCTGGGGGAGGGAGAGGAGAGCCCTAACCGGCCTCAGGGAGGGGCCTTGGGAGCCCTTCCTGGGTGGGCGGTGGTTTCTCCCTCTCTCTCTACCTCCCTCCTGCAGTGAGGGGAAAGCCTAGGCCTCCTTGGGGGTCCCCCATTCACTGTCATCTCGCTGTTCCATTAGCTTCATACTGCTGCCTTGTGCCTGGCACATTGTGCATAAATATATGTTGAATAAATCGGTGAATAAATGAAGCTATCCATCAGTTCCAACTGCACCCTAAGGCATTAATTCCACTCCAGGCGGCTGGCCAGCCCATTGGCTTGGCCATGGAGCTGTGGGCATCACAGACGTTGCCAACTCTGGACCACACTGTGGCCCGCCTCCAGCTTCTTAAACTTCATCTGCAGGTGTTATAATTTTCACCATAGGCTTTCTCAACCCTTGGTCTCCCAGTGCCTTGCACTTACCCTCAAGACAGTTTAGCAACCTTCTCTGAGCCCTTGCCACATGCCAGGCACAGCCATGGGAGATCCTAGGAAGGGCAGGGATTAGATAGCCAGACAGACCTGGCTTCAAATCATGACTCTGCCATTTTTCAGCATGGACAAGTGATTTCATCTCTCTGAGCCTCAGTGTTCTCATCTGTAAGATGAAGACAAATATTAAGATCTGCCTTAAAGGGCTGTCCTGGAAATAAGGGGGCCTCCCAGGTGGTGCTAGTGGTAAAGAACCTGCCTGCCAATGCAGGAGACCTAAGAGATGCAGGTTTGATCCCTGGGTCGGGAAGATCCCCTGGAGGAGGGCATGGCAATCCACTCCAATATTCTTGCCTGGAGAATCCCATGGACAGAGGAGCCTGGTGGGCTACAGCCCATGGAATCACAAAGAGTAGGACACAACTGAAGTGACTTGGCAGCATACGTGCACAAAAATAAAAGAGGCTGACGCATCAAACATCTGACAACACGCTGAGCACTTGATGTTTAAGGCTCCAAGGTATGTACCACTATCATCCCAGGATCCGCACTTGACTTGTGAGGACACAGAGTCTGAAGAGCTTACATTGCTTAACCAAAGTTGTGTAGCTCATGAGTAGCTGCATGGGGCTTGGCCCAAGTCTGGCAGAACTTGAGTCTGATTGCAAAGCCCACATTTATCATCAACTTGTTCCAAACTCCCGATGCCTGCCATGGATGTTTTGCCCCTTGATGCTTTGAAGGGGAGCAGGTACTTCTTCCTGACTCTCAGTTCTGGCCACTGATTGAACACATTGTTTGTGAGCACCTCTCACCTAAGGCCCTCACCCTGGGGCTGGAGAAGCAGGCTTGAATCAGATAGACCCATGGAGGGTAACAAGCCTGCTCTGAGGCATTCCTTCAAACCACAGAGGACTGACTTAGTGGACGACTGCCCTGGGGGATGTAGGACTGCTCTGGGTGTTGGAGGACCACCCCAGGTGATGGAGTGGGCACCAGAATGTGCAGCCACCTCACCCATCATGTTTATAGCCCAAGGCCAGGGACTCCTCCTGGTATGGCCCTATGGATCCCTGGGACTCCTTGCTTTCCTTAGACTTGGTAGGCAGAGAGTGTGTCTCCTGAGGCAGAGCCAGGTGAGGCAGTGGTCAGGTTGCACCTGAGCTGGGGCCTAAGACGGCCAGGTCCTGAGTCCAGGCTGAAAGCTGATGCTCTTGGGAGGCACAGTCCTCTGGGAGGCAGGCAGGTGAGGTGAGGTGAGGGAGAGCAGACTTCTGGCCCTTCCTCTCGCTCTGGGCACTGGGCTCTCCACTCAAGGAGGAGCCATGTCAGTCAGCAATGCTGGTCTCAGGGCGGATGGCAGAGGAGGCCTGCTCCCCAGGCTTCTGGGGTTGGAGGCCTTTCAGAACTCTCCACCCCCTGCCAGGGCTGTGTCATTCTGTGAACAGATGGCCCCAAGCCTCCTCTGTCTCATCCTTCTCCCTGCTTCCCTCATTGTGCATGTTTATTTGCTGTGGGGAGGCCGGGTGCTCTCCAATGTCCTCCATGCCCCACCAGAGCTCCTGGCCCTGCTGTTCTCGTTAACTCTCCTGCCTGCTCAGGCTCACCTCATCTCTTCCTGCACCAGCTAAGCCCTGGGGCCCTTGCACCTTGAATGGAAATAGTCCTGGGAGGTGTCACTGAAGATACTGTCACCTCTCAGCACATAGCACCCTGCCAACCTTTGTTCAGCAGCCTCGTAACATATGAACTTCCAGCCCTGCCTCATGGCTGGCAGCTTCGAGCCCTGTAATTCATGAGACTGTTCTTCCCTGCCTGCTACTAGTTCAGGCTGACTCAGGCTTTTACAGAGATGCGCTCTTGTGACACTGAATCTGTGGGACTGTTGGCTGTTTGGAAGTTTGTTTTGAAGGTTGGTCTTCAACTGTCTGTCAGGCTTTGTATTTTTCACCTGCTTTTGATCAAACTTGGGCAGAAGTTAACAGTGCTGTGGGGCTTTNAATAAATATGTTGTTCAGTTCAGTTCACTTCAGTCACTCAGTCATGTCTGACTCTTTGCAGCCCTATGGACTGCAGCACACCAGGCCTCCCTGTCCATCACAACTCCCAGAGTTTACTCAAACTCATGTCCATTGAGTCAGTGATGCCATGCAACCATCTCATCCTCTGTTGTCCCCTTCTCCTTCTGCCTTCAATCTTTCCCAGCATCAGGGTCTTTTCTAATGAATCAGTTCTTCGTATCAGGTGGCCAAAGTATTGGAATTTCAGCTTCAGCATCAGTCCTTCCAATGAATATTCAGGACTGATTTCCTTTAGGATGAACTGGTTGGATCTCCTTGCAGTTCAAGGAGCTCTCAAGAGTCTTCTCCAACACCACAGTTCAAAAGCATCAGTTCTTCAGTGCTCAAGTTTCTTTATGGTCCAAATCTCACATCCATACATGACTACTGGAAAAACCATAAGTTTGACTAGATGGACCTGTGTTGGCAAAGTAATGTCTCTGCTTTTTAATATGCTGTCTATGTTGGTCATAACTTTTCTTCCAAGGAGCAAGCATCTTTTAATTTCATATGTGGTATTGTACACATAATGAAGAACAAAATTTGGGAAATGATCAGATAAAAATTTACAAATGTGTTTTCTTTTCTCTTTGGCCTCCTCTTGTTTCCCCCTTTTCAGGAGATTCATGTTTAATTCTCATTTTTCTGCATGTCTGAGCCTTTTGAGAAGCTTTTTCCCTCTTGTATTCCCAACCTTTGTTTGGCACATTTTCTAATTATTGAACTATGTACACTAAATATGATCATGAATTTACTTGTTTATATACCCTGTGGACTAAATAAAGAAGTAAACTGAGGCAAGTTTTAATTACCAGAAACATTTTATTTGGGAATAGCAGAAGAATGGTAACTGGGGAAACACGTGCTGTGCAAGTTACAGGCGAGTCTTTTGAGGATTTGAAGTGGTCTGTGTTGATGGACAGGGAGTGGAAAGGGGGACATCCAGCCAGAGTCCAAGCAGTACCTTCAGGGGTCTGAGAATGAGAAGGGACTATTAGGAGGTGTTCACTGGTCAGGAGATGGGTCTTGTCTTCTGTAAATCAAGCATTTACAAGAAATCAAGAGTCTCTCAGTTCTTGACTTTTCTTTTGAGGGCGCCTGTGTGAAGTTGTGCATTTCTTGTCCTCTGGCTCCATTTAGACTGAAATCCTTACCCAAACCCCCCCTTTTAAAAACGTTTTATTTTATTTTGGGGTATAGTTGATTAACAACGTTGTGATAGTTTCAGGTGGACAGCAAAGAGACTCAGCCATATATATATACATGTATCTGTTTTTCCCCAAAATACCCTCTCATCCAGGCTGCCACATGACATCAAGTAGAGCTTCCTGTGCTATACAGAAGGACCTTGTTGATGATCCATTTTATTTTTTATTTAGTTAATTTTTTAACTTTTTATTTTATATTAGAGTATAGCCAGTAACAATGTTGTGATAGTTTCAGGTGGATGGCAAAGGGACTCAGCCACACATATACATGTATCCATTTTTCCGCATACTCCCCTCCCATCCAGGCTGCCAAATGACATGAGTAGGGTTCTCTGTGCCGTATATTAGGACCTTTCCACAAACCCTTTTGGCTTGATAGGGCCATTAGGGCTTTACCCTGGATTTTGTCTAGGTCATTATTTTGCACATAGTTGGCATTTAAGACATACATGTATTGATTGATTAGAGAAGGAAATGGCAACCCACTCTAGTGTTCTTGCCTGGAGAATCCCAGGGACAGAGGAGCCTGATGGGCTGCTGTCTGTGAGGTTGCACAGAGCTGGACATGACTGAAGCAACTTAGCAGGAGCAGCAGCAGTACTGATTGATGGATAAGTGAATGGAAGAATTAAGCAGAAGAGAAATATTTTAAATAAAAATTTGAAACAGGTGTATGTGTAACTTCCACTTTTAGGGAGGTCTTTATTTTTATTTTTTAAAATTAAAGTATGGTTGTGTACAATGTTGTGTTAATTTCTTCTGTATAAAAAAGTGTTCCTTTTATACATATATATATATATTATAAACAACTAAGAAAAGCTTTCTTGAACACATATTACTGCACATCGTTCTGAACATCCTGATGGCCATGTGGCTTAATCACCCCTCCGCTGTCCCCAGTTTCCGTGCCTGGATTATGATAGGTGATGTAGGCCCCAGATGTTGCCTGGGATGAAGGAAAACTCAGCACTACACACTCCATCCAAAGAACTGACAGGGGCTGGGTCATTTTAGGCCTCCTTAGAAGTTCTAACACAACTACATCCTTGAATTATGATTGAACAGTTACTTCTTGGGGAACACACACAGCACATGCTTCTCAGACATCAGCTAATTCAACCCTACTAAGCACAGCCTTGACACCCGATAAGGTAAACTCCAACCCAACCTACAAAGAGTCTAAGTCAGAACTGACACTTTCAGCATCCAACTTAAGGGACTCAGAACAACGGGATCATATTGCATGGTTCTTCTATTCTCATTCTGTTTTGAATGGTTTTACATTTTTCAATTTTAAAAACTCTTTTTTTTTCTTTTGCTGCACTGGGTCTTAGTTGCAGCATGTGAGATATAATTCCCTGACCAGGAATCAAACCTGGACTCCTTACATGGGAGCTCAGAGTCCCACTGGACCACTGGGGAAGTCCTTTGAATGGTTTTGTAATCATGTTTAGGCATGGCAGCTCTAAGATGGATGGAGCTGGGAGGCTGCACTGGGGAACAAGTGAATTGGAGCAGGTGAATATAACTGTCTCCAATCAGCAGTGGCATTGGTACACATCATAAAATATTCAAAGGCTTCCCAGGGATGTCAACTTATCCATAATTGACTTAAATGAATCACTGAAAAAAAATCCTTTAATCTCTCATATAACATGTCTCTAAAAAATAAAGCTGGAACCACAGTTCAGTATAAAAAAAAAAAAAAAAATTCCAGCAAGGATTTCAATCACCTAGATGGATTTGTTGTTTGGTGTGTTGGCTTTGTTAAACATTCCACATTTGAACGTGCTCAAAACTTGGTCTCAGTGGTCTTTAATGAAAGACATATTTAGGAGGATTAAAATGGCATTGTCCCTCATGTTATCAGTGGAGTTTTAATTTATTTTTCCTTCAAAAAAAAAAAAAAGAAAGAATCACAAAAGAAAGGAAGAGGAATACTTAAACTACTCAACTTCACTGTTTCAACAATGTTTTAAAATTCAAATGCAAGTGTTTAGAAGAGCCCCAAATAGAAACACCTTCTCTCTGGCTTCTGCCCCTGAAATCTCTTCGCAGAGATGTAACTGAGTGCCACATTGTGGCAGATGATGGGCACCAATGGGACACATCCCTTGGTCATAGTGGGAGTTTTCATCATGAAAATTGGCAAATGCTACTGATCAGAGCTCTCCTTCCCCCAGAGCCAGTTGTTAAGCAATCACTAGTTCCTCACTACTTCCTGGCCCCATCCCTGCCCATAGCCCAGTAATCCGCTTCCTCTGACCAAGCATTGCCAGTGCAGAGAAGAGCTGCTGGCAGGCCACACACACTCTCTTTGGAATACTGAAGAAATACATCTTTATCAGTTAATAAAAGAGTAATCTTAGATTCATGAATAATAGGCATTTTTCTCTATCCTCAGAAAGGACTGAAATTCTACTTATAATTCTCATTTTCACTTTAATGTTCCCAAGACACATTGACACCCTGAACTCTCACAGTAGTTAGAATAAGAAATTAAATTAGGAACTCTTCTGCAGCTGATTATAAATTGCTCATTTGTCAAACCATTAAAGTTTTCGGAATGGCTCTTGCCTGGGTTGTTCTGGTCAGTGAGCAAAGCATACAGGCAAGTGTGTCCCAAATGCCTGTCCCCAGTAAACACTCAGTCTTCCAGTGTGATGATTGGTTTATAGTCTACAAGCCTCAGAGTTGGATCCTAGGGGAGAGCTGCTACTTCTCTGCTATGGATTAGCCTTTCCACACGAATGCATTAATAGCCATCATTAATAATCACACAAGCATGAAACTGACAGACAAAAGATTTGCAGGTCATGGCTCTATCACACCAGTTTCACTTGTTCACTGATTTATTAAAATTTCATGGCTAAGATAACACAAATTTTAGCTATGCTGACATACGTGGATCTTAATTCTTTTTCTGCTAGACTGCATTAACAAACAACATCCTCTTTGAATTTTTAAATTTTTTTAATGGAAAAGAAGAATAGAGAGCAAGATATGTAGTTAAAATATCCCACCAAAGACCAATAGGAGCTTTAATAGAATACTAAATGTACACTACTGGCATTCTAGTAAAAATCTGGAATCTCAAACTGGCTACTTGGGCTGAAAAAAAAAAAAAGAAAGAAAGAGGATAAAAAGAAAAGGCAACGCTACCTTTGTTTCTCTGACTCCAGTTGTTGGAAATCTTTCAACTCAGAAAGACTGAACTCATCCAGTCACCTATTGTACCAATTACCAAATACTTAGTGCCTTAAAACAACACAAACTCATGACCTTACAGTTCTGAGAGTCAGAAGTCTAAAATGAGTCTTAGCTTAAATCAAGGTGTAGGCATTTCTTTTGGGAGATCTAGGTAAAAAAAAAATTTTTTTAACTTTTTTCCAGCTTCTAGAGGCTGCCTACATTCCTTGGTTTGTGGTCCCGTTAACCATTTTCAAGTCCATTGATGTATCACTTTTAAATCAACATCTCTCTTCCTCTCTCTGTCCTTCCCTTGGACATTTAAGATTGCATTTGGCCCACCCAAATAACCCAGGACAGATTCCTCTATCTCAAGATCCTTTATGTAATCATGCCAAGTCCCTTTTGTCATACAAAGTAATATGTTCACAGGATTAAGGATTGAGGATTAAGACATTGCTCTCTTAAAAGGGGTCACTATTTTGTTTACCACAGAGCAAAAACTGCCTTTGGAGGCAGGGAAGATAGTGGCTCATGGTGTGTGTAGTGAAATCAACTGGAAATACTATTGCCTATATTCATTTGTAAGATAGAGTACGGACATGTGGATCTCACTAAGGGGACTTACAGGTAGAATGGTGAAAGTGTCAACTGGTTCTCTTGTGTAAAGAAAAGAGAGATTATTTACAGAGAGAATTGTTCAGTTTGCAGGCAGAATTGCAAGGAAATATATATGTAATGGGTTGTAATGCAATGGGTTGGAAAACAAAACCCACTCAGTCCAAAATAAAGGTCTGCCTCTAAAAGAAGTATGTGTGTGAGTTTAGGATCATGAGGTGAACCTAGTCAGACTATAGAATTCCCACTGTGTGACCAAATGTAAAAATGTATCAGTTTGGACTCACAGGGGTATAGACAGTTCAAAATGAATAGAGTCTCTGGGTTCTACCAGCAATAAGTGGGTGGAGAAAGCTACCCAGCTGCAAATACAGGCCATTTCTTTTGGGAGAAGAAAGATCAGAGGGTAGGGACAGAAGCTGCAGAAAACAATGGATTAGGAGGCAGCTGGGGGTGGGGTGGGGGTGGCAGAATCAGACCCTCAGCAAGCAACACTCCTTTATTTGGAATGAGGGGCCCTGACATGGTGGGCCAGGCTGGAGTTCAGAATTGTTATGGACCCATGACAGCTATGAGCCCCTCGTACCCTCTGTATTTTGCTTCACTTTGTCTTGCTTTGTTTTTCTCAAGAAGGGCAGAATGCCACTGGCAGTGTCTCATTTGGATATATCAGAAGGGCTTTCCAGGTGGCCCAGCGGTAAAGAATCTGCCTCAGTGCAGAGACGTAAGAGATGCCGGTTTGATCCCTGGGTCAGGAAGATCCCTTGGAAAAGGGAATGGCCACCCATTCCAGTATTCTTGCCTGGAAAATTCCATGGACAGAGGTGGGCTACAGATTCGGGCATGACTATGTGAATTCCTTTGGCCCATAAGACACCTGCAAGCATAACAGAAATAGAGACTTGAAAACAGCGTATATGTTTGGGCTTGTCCTCTTGTAATGCTGCCCCCACCATGACTCAGTCTAGCCTCCTTGAGGATGAAGAGTCACATAGAAAAAGAGGTCCAGCCATCTCATTGTAGTCACATGAATGCGCACAGGCAAAACCAACAGAATAGCTAACAGCAGTAGATAACTAATGTAGGAATTTAGTGTGAAGATGGTCCCAGGGCTTCCCAGGTGGTGCTAGTGGTAAAGAACCTGCCTGTCAATGCAGGAGTCATAAGGGACATGGGTTTGATCCCTGGCTTGGGAAGATCCCTTGGAGGGGGGCATGGCAACCCACTCCAGTATTCTTGCCTGGAGAATCCTATGGACAGGGGAGGTTGGTGGGCTATAGTCCATAGGGTCACAAAGAGTTGGACAGGACTGAAGCAGGCACCACACTGTCCCAGGAGCTCTTGAGAGCAAATGAACTTAAGTATCACTTTAAATATCTTTTCTAGAATCTGGACTCAGACTACCTCCTCATCTACTCTACAAATCAACCTACCACTCAACTGGTAACATTGCCTTCATTGATACTGGATTATCATTCATAAATCCCATTCCTAAAATTGAGTCCAACTCTTGCCCTCACTTGCATCCACCTTGAGACTCCCAAGATCATATTTAAAATTTTGAAGAACAGTTGCCAATAGTTTTATGATGTTTTAAAATAACATCATCCTTATAAGATGTCATATATGGGTTCTTGGGCCTTCTGTTTTCTAACAGCTCGGATTACAAAGTTATAACGTGTTATGAGAGTAAACCTTCTTCATCAAGAGGAACTTCCGTAATATGCTGTTTTAGGAGACACTTTTCTCCCTCGAAATATTTTGTCATTTTTACCAAAAAAGCTGTAATATTTTAGGTAGCTTCTTTTTATCCTCCAGGTCCTCCTGAGCCTGGACTCCCAAGCAAAGTCAAGAAAATTAGAAACTTCTCTACCACACGGATTAATGAGGCAGATCCACATACTTCACCACCCAAGTCCCTCCTGGGAAGTAACTCCCATGTTTAGCAAAGGGCTCCTCCAGGTTGAAGCAGGCTATAGCACTGATGGGAAAATCAAAGAGGAGAATGACCCAAACAGATTCCCTTACTCACTGCCAAGGACACTGGTAAGAAACAAGTTTTCACTATTATATCATTTCACCTGCTTCTCTCCTCACACCCATGAGATGAGCAGAGCTGGTCATCATCACCACTTTAGAGACAAAGAAACTGAGGCTTCAGAAGAATAAGTGATGGCCAGGAGGTCACGACGGCTTCAGCTCAGGTCCCTCTCTGAAACAGTATTTTGACAATTATCACTGTTTGGAGATGTCTGGACCCAAGCCTTGAATCTTTCCCATATGAGCAGGTAAATTTGAGCTGATTTTGTAATTTTATCTTTTATCTGTGGATGATAGCAGTTGCATTGGAGAGTTACCATGAGGATTAGATGAAACAGTGAGAGGGAAACAGAGAAGCAGCCGTTTAACATGTAGGAACTGAATCAGACTGTGTCATGCATGCTAAGTGCTTCACTCGTGTCCAACTCTTTGCAACCCCATGAACTGCAGCCCTCCAGGCTCCACTGCCCATGAGATTCTCCAGGCAAGAATACTGGAATGGGTGGTCATGCCCTCCTCCAGCGGATCTTTTCGACCCAGAGATTGAACCTGAGTCTCTTACATTTCCTTCATTGGCAGGCAGGTTCTTTCCCACTAACACCACCTGGGAAGTCCTATGTTGTTGCTGTTGTTCAGTCACTCAGTCGTGTCTGACTCTTTGTGACCCCATGGACTGCAACACATCAGGCTTCCCTGTCCTTCACCATCTTCCAGAGCTTGCTTAAACTCATATCCATTGAGTTGATGATGCCATCCAACCATCTCATTCTCTGTCATCCCCTTCTCCTCCTGTTTTCAGTCTTTCCCAACATCAGGGTCTTTTCCCACGAGTTGGCTCTTTGCATCAGGTAGGAAGCCATTACAGAGGTTCAAATCCCAATTCTGCTACTTCCTAGCTGAGAGGCCTGAAGCATGTTAATGTCNCTCTTGATGAAAGTGAAAGAGGAGAGTGAAAAAGTTGGCCTAAAGCTCAACATTTAGACACTGTTAAGCGTGTTTCCCAGCTTGATATAACTATGTTAAGCTATCTTATTTGAAGAAGTACTAAAGACTTCCCCAATTCAGCAGGATAGAATGTTTAGATTTTAAACTTATGAAAACTTTGAAATGGTGATTCGTGAATGGTTCAGTTCTGCCTTTGCATGTGCATGCTAAAACTGATTATATATTTCACCAGAGCCAAATGGCAAAGGTTTCAGTTCTCTGAATGCTTGAACACTTTTTGTTATTTCCCTATATATCCCTCCCCTAGACAATGAAGAATCATACTCTTAGTCTTTCTTTAGTCAGCAAGGAATTTCCCTAAATGTGGTAACTCTGGGGTGGATTCAACATTTAAAAGCACCACTCTTGATACCTCAGTGTAGGGGTGTAAGGGGACCCTGTAAGATAAAACGCTCTAATTGCAGAAAGGGAACATTTATTTTTAGCACTTCTAAACAGCCATCCCAAAATGAACTTCCACTTTTCCTCATTCCCACGATCAGTTCNGGGGTGGATTCAACATTTAAAAGCACCACTCTTGATACCTCAGTGTAGGGGTGTAAGGGGACCCTGTAAGATAAAACGCTCTAATTGCAGAAAGGGAACATTTATTTTTAGCACTTCTAAACAGCCATCCCAAAATGAACTTCCACTTTTCCTCATTCCCACGATCAGTTCTGACAGTCGACATGCCTGAAAAAGTGTCTCCTCCAAGCCTTTCATCACAGCCACTCCACTCAGTGCCTCATTCTGTTCTTTCTCTCCCACCCTTCACCATGCATGACCTATTATTTTGAATGTCTTATCTAAAATCCCTCCAATGTAATGTGACTACATTTAATGTATGTCTCAGCAGATATGTGAATTGTCTCAATTTCTCCCTACAAATTTCCCTTATACACAACTTTTCCATGCTTCCTCATTTTCACAGTGTCATGTAGTTTTTCTCAGTTCTCAGTTTCTAGCCTGAAATCACTGCCTTCATTCTCTCAAGGCTTTTGTGAATTAAATTTGCCTTACTAAGTATCCTACTCTTGTTTAAAATCTAGGGGGTTGGTTATGTTCAACTCAAAAAGTGTTACCTAGGCTTAGGATTTTTCAATGCAGGTGGTGAGGTGGCAAGTATTCACATGCTGAAATTTGTTCTTCGGTGTTTGCATTCAGGAACTACTATCTAAAACTGATGTGCTCACCCAGAGCACGGAAGCACAGTTCAACTTTATACTGAAGGTTCAATCCAGTGCAACACGAGGGGTAAAAGGCCTCCAGATCAGAAAGAGGGATGTAAAAATTATTCAGACTCCAAGATAGTGTATATAGAACATTTTANGGCAGGGCGAAGGTTTGTAGGAGACCTGTTTGGGATGCTGGATGTAGGGACGGGGGACTGAGGGGCAGGTTAGGACTCTGGGCCTCCGTTTTTCCATCTGTCAAATGACAGAGTTGAATGAGATCCTCCCACCCACACCTCATCCCTGCCCATTTACCGCCCAAGGGTCACCGCTGGTCCTAATGTCTCTTGGAGCGGTGAGAAGAGCCCACTCAACAGGGCAGGACCTTCAGGCCCGGCCTCTCCTCATTCCATGACCAGAGGGGCACCCCAGAGAGACGAGTGCTCTTGAGGACAGGGTTTAGGGCAGCAGCCCAGTGGGCAGGGCAGGCTGCTAGCATCAGGAATGAGGTGTGGGTTGTCGAACCATGCTGGTTAAAAAAAAAAACAAAACTGTCTCCAGGGCCAGTCTAGGCTGGAGCCAGCACACAAACCGAGTGGGCGTGGGGGGCTGCGGGCATCCGCAGACATGCGGGAGGGCACCTGCCTCCCCGGGACTCAGGAACATCCCTGCAGGAGGATGCTTCTCAGGGCTTGGGGTACCCTCTGCCCCTCCCCTCGCCCCCAGGCTTTCAGTGAGGCGCCTGGGGAGTCAGAGGAGGCACCGAGGCCCCTGGGGACCAAACTCAGTAGTCCTCTCTCCAGAGCGGGTCTCTCTGTTCTCTCTGCCCCCTGCAGTGAGGAAGAGGCTAGCCTGCGGAGGCTCCCACGGCCCTGCCTTTGTCCTGCCGGTTCACTCGGATCCCTCCTCGGCCCCCCGGCAGGCCCAGAGTGGTGCTTGATAAATACTGGTTCAGTGAGGACATAAGGGCCGCGCTTCACTTCCCAGTCTCCCTTCTACACCATCAGTGCTGGCAAAGGTGGCCATCCAGCTTGGCAATTCTGCCACAGGGCTGTGGGCACCTGCCAAAATTGGAGAGGGGAGCTCATTTCCCCGTTGGTCTGCCTACACATGGGTGGTTTTGAAGGTCCTGAGTGGCCTCACGTGCTCTGAGGCTGTGCCCCAGTGGGAGGCTGGGGGAGGGAGAGGAGAGCCCTAACCGGCCTCAGGGAGGGGCCTTGGGAGCCCTTCCTGGGTGGGCGGTGGTTTCTCCCTCTCTCTCTACCTCCCTCCTGCAGTGAGGGGAAAGCCTAGGCCTCCTTGGGGGTCCCCCATTCACTGTCATCTCGCTGTTCCATTAGCTTCATACTGCTGCCTTGTGCCTGGCACATTGTGCATAAATATATGTTGAATAAATCGGTGAATAAATGAAGCTATCCATCAGTTCCAACTGCACCCTAAGGCATTAATTCCACTCCAGGCGGCTGGCCAGCCCATTGGCTTGGCCATGGAGCTGTGGGCATCACAGACGTTGCCAACTCTGGACCACACTGTGGCCCGCCTCCAGCTTCTTAAACTTCATCTGCAGGTGTTATAATTTTCACCATAGGCTTTCTCAACCCTTGGTCTCCCAGTGCCTTGCACTTACCCTCAAGACAGTTTAGCAACCTTCTCTGAGCCCTTGCCACATGCCAGGCACAGCCATGGGAGATCCTAGGAAGGGCAGGGATTAGATAGCCAGACAGACCTGGCTTCAAATCATGACTCTGCCATTTTTCAGCATGGACAAGTGATTTCATCTCTCTGAGCCTCAGTGTTCTCATCTGTAAGATGAAGACAAATATTAAGATCTGCCTTAAAGGGCTGTCCTGGAAATAAGGGGGCCTCCCAGGTGGTGCTAGTGGTAAAGAACCTGCCTGCCAATGCAGGAGACCTAAGAGATGCAGGTTTGATCCCTGGGTCGGGAAGATCCCCTGGAGGAGGGCATGGCAATCCACTCCAATATTCTTGCCTGGAGAATCCCATGGACAGAGGAGCCTGGTGGGCTACAGCCCATGGAATCACAAAGAGTAGGACACAACTGAAGTGACTTGGCAGCATACGTGCACAAAAATAAAAGAGGCTGACGCATCAAACATCTGACAACACGCTGAGCACTTGATGTTTAAGGCTCCAAGGTATGTACCACTATCATCCCAGGATCCGCACTTGACTTGTGAGGACACAGAGTCTGAAGAGCTTACATTGCTTAACCAAAGTTGTGTAGCTCATGAGTAGCTGCATGGGGCTTGGCCCAAGTCTGGCAGAACTTGAGTCTGATTGCAAAGCCCACATTTATCATCAACTTGTTCCAAACTCCCGATGCCTGCCATGGATGTTTTGCCCCTTGATGCTTTGAAGGGGAGCAGGTACTTCTTCCTGACTCTCAGTTCTGGCCACTGATTGAACACATTGTTTGTGAGCACCTCTCACCTAAGGCCCTCACCCTGGGGCTGGAGAAGCAGGCTTGAATCAGATAGACCCATGGAGGGTAACAAGCCTGCTCTGAGGCATTCCTTCAAACCACAGAGGACTGACTTAGTGGACGACTGCCCTGGGGGATGTAGGACTGCTCTGGGTGTTGGAGGACCACCCCAGGTGATGGAGTGGGCACCAGAATGTGCAGCCACCTCACCCATCATGTTTATAGCCCAAGGCCAGGGACTCCTCCTGGTATGGCCCTATGGATCCCTGGGACTCCTTGCTTTCCTTAGACTTGGTAGGCAGAGAGTGTGTCTCCTGAGGCAGAGCCAGGTGAGGCAGTGGTCAGGTTGCACCTGAGCTGGGGCCTAAGACGGCCAGGTCCTGAGTCCAGGCTGAAAGCTGATGCTCTTGGGAGGCACAGTCCTCTGGGAGGCAGGCAGGTGAGGTGAGGTGAGGGAGAGCAGACTTCTGGCCCTTCCTCTCGCTCTGGGCACTGGGCTCTCCACTCAAGGAGGAGCCATGTCAGTCAGCAATGCTGGTCTCAGGGCGGATGGCAGAGGAGGCCTGCTCCCCAGGCTTCTGGGGTTGGAGGCCTTTCAGAACTCTCCACCCCCTGCCAGGGCTGTGTCATTCTGTGAACAGATGGCCCCAAGCCTCCTCTGTCTCATCCTTCTCCCTGCTTCCCTCATTGTGCATGTTTATTTGCTGTGGGGAGGCCGGGTGCTCTCCAATGTCCTCCATGCCCCACCAGAGCTCCTGGCCCTGCTGTTCTCGTTAACTCTCCTGCCTGCTCAGGCTCACCTCATCTCTTCCTGCACCAGCTAAGCCCTGGGGCCCTTGCACCTTGAATGGAAATAGTCCTGGGAGGTGTCACTGAAGATACTGTCACCTCTCAGCACATAGCACCCTGCCAACCTTTGTTCAGCAGCCTCGTAACATATGAACTTCCAGCCCTGCCTCATGGCTGGCAGCTTCGAGCCCTGTAATTCATGAGACTGTTCTTCCCTGCCTGCTACTAGTTCAGGCTGACTCAGGCTTTTACAGAGATGCGCTCTTGTGACACTGAATCTGTGGGACTGTTGGCTGTTTGGAAGTTTGTTTTGAAGGTTGGTCTTCAACTGTCTGTCAGGCTTTGTATTTTTCACCTGCTTTTGATCAAACTTGGGCAGAAGTTAACAGTGCTGTGGGGCTTTGGAAATTGGAGACAAGAAGGCTTAGGAGGAACAGAGGAGACTTTGGGAAGCCCAGAGGGATCTACAGACAGTCCGCCGTGAGGAGGTTCTCATCCTACCCTGTAGCTCACACGCTGCCTGCAGACTCAGATCACCCAGCTTCCTCTGCCCTAGGTGAACCCCAGGAGGAAGGTGGTTTGGAAGGCAAGTCAACCTGCTTCACAGAGGTTTCACTGTCTCGTGCATCTTTCCAGGGGATTTCCCAGGGCTCAGTCCGCTTACCTGTTGAACTAGCTTATGCAGATGTTCCAACGCAGGAGGCTGAGGAGGTCTCCTTCTCCTTCTAGAACTGGTCTACCCTTTCATTGGAGTGAGGCAATCAGGATTCTTCCAAGGAAAATGATAGAAGCCCAAGTTAGATTAATTTGACCAAAGGGAGAATGAACTGGTCTCTACAGTTGAAAAGCCACTGTGGATTCAGGCAGCAGAATTCAAGACTCGAGTGTTTATTTTGGAACTTGGTTTCTTTCCATCTATCAGTGTTCTTTTCCTCTGGGCTCACTCATCTCAAGCAAGCTGGTCCCCAGTGGTGCCACCAGCAGCCCATGATTCGCATCTTTTTCTTGGTTGCTCTGGTGGACTTCTGGGCACTGAGTCTCCCTGGACCCACCTAGGCTACGTGCCTGTCTCTGAGCCAATTGTGAAAGCCTGGAGTGGGCAACAAGCTGATTGGTCACAACTGGGCATGTGCCCAACCCGGAGTTGGGTCAATGCCATGTAAACCACATGGATTCAGAGTGGGGTCCAGGCAGGGGAACAAAGCTAACATCCATTAAAGGGCCACTGCAGACACTTGAACTTCCCAGCTGCTCAGCCTTTGCTGGTGCCATTTCTTCCACCTGGAGCTACTGTCCCTTCTTCCCACTTGGCTTCCCTACCCTTCACCTCCTGCCCGCTCATGTCGAGTTAGCTGTCAATTTGATATCAATATTTTCCTTGGAGACAATTTATTACTTTCCTCTTTCTGTGTCTCAGTTTATGCAGAAAGAGGGTTAGAATAGATTCCATGGCTTCCTCTACCTCCTAACTATTAAGCTTTTCAGGACTCAGTTGAAGTGCCACCTCCTCCAAGCAGCCTCCTGTTATATCCTCCACCTGCATGGCTCTGATTATGCCTTGAGTCTTGGCTATTAGGTTACACATTTTGTCTCCTTCTTATCCCATGAGTTCCTCCAGGGTGGAACAGTGTGTCATTCATCCCAGATCCCCTCACAGTATCTGGCACACCGTAGGTGCTCAAGAAGCTCAGGAGTTAGACCTGCGTAACTTCTATATTTGATTCTTCCTCTGTATTAAAGAAATGAAGAAATGCCAAGTTAGGGCAACAAAAATTGTGTATTTCAAATGTTTTCTTTGAACAAATTAGTGCTTTAACTCTAAAGCAAGTGTAACACAATAATTTACTACCCTGTTCCCAGAAAATACACGTCTAAATAATTTTGATTAATGCAAAATAGCAGAACATTTATGGCAAAATACTGACACTTCAGAACTTTTGATACAACAGATAGTGTTATACCAATTACAATCTGAATGATAGCGATGCGTCACTCATAATCCCCCGACTTAATTCTGCTTTCAGTGTTCTACCACAGGTGGCAATGTCCTACAATGTAATTTGCTATTCACAAGATAATTACGGGATTTATTTTTAAGAACTTAATTCACAGTGCATGCCAGGTGGTGGGGTCGGGCGAGGGGACTCATGTTGGAAGCTGGAGAATGAGGGTCTTCTTTCCACCCTTTTGTGTGTCCCTGTGACTTTAGGTATAATGTCCTTTGGTGCAAATGGGAAGTCTGAGTTCGAGGCCTTTTGTGAATCTACAGCCACCCCCACCTCCCCTTTCTTCTGTCCACACCCGCCATGATCAGCGGTGCACTCACCGGGCTGGTGGACTCGCCTTTACTGCCACTATTTCAGAGGCCTGACAGGGCAGTGGAGACCTGAGGACTGACAGGCAGGGAGGGCAGTGCTGGGACCGGCTGGCACGGGCACATTTGGTGGCTGTGATCACACCGCGGGTGGCTGGACAGCCTTCTTAGCCCATGCATATGCATGGGCCAGCCCTAGGGGACTGGGGAGTTGGCCAGTCTCCAGCAAGGGCGCCATATGGAAAGTGTGTGGGTTTTCTTTTTCTTTTTTTTTTTTTTTTTTTTGAGACTACCAAAACAAAAGAAGTAAAAAAGGAAAAAAGAGAAAGGAAAAGAAAACTTTAGAGATAGGGTCATACAAGGTTAATGATTAAAAGAGGAATAAAGATCAATGAACTGCTCCAGCCCCCAAGGCCCAGAGATGGAAACTGATAGGGAGATGAGGGGGCCACCCCCAAGTCCAAAGGCAGAAGGGGAAGCCAGGGGTCCGGCACAGCCCACTGGAGAAGCACCACCTTTGGTTGCCCTTGGAATCTCCTCACAGGACAGTGTGGTGACTTGTGGTTTTATGCTTCTGGATTCTTCTAAGAATCAAATAATTTCCTGGCAGCTGATGTTTTATATAATCAGTTCTCAAAGCTGTCACCCAAGATGATTCCTTTTAACTATATAAGATTTCAAGTTCCCCTGTTGGCCTAAATAAAAATAAAAATGTCTAACTGTGGTAGAATAATCTTAACATAAAATTTACTAAGCTTCATCATGCGGAAGGATGATGCAATTTTTATTGACAAGGGAATATTTGCACAATATATTCTTTTTTTTAAATTTGTGGCAATAAAACACAAAACATAAAATTGACACACCCAACAATTTCCAGGTATACAGTACAATATTGTCAACCACTGCCATTGTTGATCTCTTTAGACTTCCCATAACAGATCCCCAGAACATTCTCCTATTCTGCATGTCTGAAACTCCACGCCTACTGAAGAACACCTCCTATCTTTCTCTCTCCCAGATGCTGGCAGCTACCAGTCTACTTTCTGCACTATGAATTTGACTATTTTAGATACCTCACTTGTGGAATCACGTAAGATTTGTCTTCTTGTGACTGATATATTTCACTTACCATAATGTCCTTAAGTTTCACTCCTGTGAATGTAGCATATGACAAAATTTCCTTCTTTTTAAAAGCTGAATAATATCCCATTTTAGATGTACCGAGTTGTCTTTATTCATTCATCCATCAGTGAATATTTAAGTTGTTGTCACATCTTGGTTTTTGTAAATAATGCTTCAGTAAACATGAGGATGCAAATAGCTCTTTGAGATCCTGTTTTCAATTCTTCTGCATACATACCCAGAAATGGGATTGTGGGATCATATGGTAGTTCTATTTTTAAGTTTTTGGGAGGAGCCTCCATACTGCTTTCCACAGTAGCTATACCATTTTACATTCCCACCAACAGTGAGTAAGGGTTCCAGTTTCTCCACGTCCTTGCCTCACCTTGGCCAGTTTTAAGTGTACATTTCAATAGAGATAAGAATATTCACATGGTTGTGCACCCATCTCCAGCACGCTTTCATCCTGAAAACAGTTTAAACAATTGGGATTGGTCACTATGACTTGTTGGAAAAAGAAATGGCAACCCACTCTAATATTCTTGCCTGGAGAATCCCATAGACAGAGGAGCCTGGCAGGCTACAGTCCATAGGACCGCAAAGAGTCAGACATGACTGAAGCAACTTAGCACACACTATGGCTTCCAGTGAAAGAGCCCTAATTTATACAACCCCAGTAAAATGCACCGCAGTTCCCTGGGGCATCAACATGTCAGCACATTCTTAGTTTGTAGCAGTGGGTGGATTTGGTGGTTGTAGGAGAAGGCATTGCCCTAGGATTTCCTTTTAAATTATTTATCTATTTTTGGCTACCCTGGGTCTTTGCTGCTGTGCACAGGCTTTCTCCAGTCGTGGTGAGTGGGGGCTCCTCTCTAGTTGAGGAGCATGGGCTCTGGGGAACATGGGCTTCAGTAGCTGTGGCTCATAGAACGTGGAATCTTCCCTGTAGCAGGAATCGAACCCATGCCCCCAGCACTGGCAGATGGATTGTTAACCACTGGACCAGCAGGGAAATCAAAGCCCAAGAATTTCTGAGTTGGAGTGATAATGCACCTGAGAAGTTGAAGAAGACACTTTTTAGGAGAAGGAGAATGATAACCCAGGGTACCTTGATGTGTGAGGTCACACACATAGGCCTCCTCTGCCACCTTGCTGCCCCGGAGAACAATTTTTTGTCTAACAGAAACAAATGCTCATCCTCTTAATCCACTGGCTCCAATCACTTGTTCAGAACATCAGTTCAGGGCCTTACCTCTTCCCTCGGGATGGGGGATTCTTCAGGAGGACATGTCTTGGGTCCAGATAATTCCCAAATTTAGAGGTGGAAGTAACTATTTGTTTTGGGACAGGCACTGTTGGTGCCCCCTTGCAGACTTCCCAGGCCAGCAGAAATGCTGCTTCTGAGAGCATCTGATATATTATATCCATTGCATTTCCTCTTCTTTACCTTCTTGAAGGGCTGTTGAAGGTCACTTGGCAAACCGAATGTGTGTTGTAATAGAAAGTTCTTCCCTGATAAAAGAGGTAGTTTGGGGGAACGAGTGCTTGGCTTGGTGATTTTAGAAGCCCTGATTTGTCAAAGCCAAGAATAGCCTTGTAATAATAAAGGGAAAAAATTGCTTGCGATTCCAAAGGGAGTCATGATTTAGTGATAGTCCCAAAGGAAAATTAGGGTCTGTGTGTGACGGCTCCTCTCCTTCCTGCTGCCTCATGAGAGACGATTACTCATTCGTAATTTATTAGCTAATTATGCATGGGCAAAGGGGTATGAATCACTTCATTTAGATGATAGCAATTAGCGAGGGCTTGTTGCAGTCCTTTCTGCCGGGGGTTCTGCGTGTGTTTAGACAACACAGGTGCTGCTGAGTCCAGGACACCTCTGTGGAGGAGCCCCTTCATTTCCCCTGCCCTGCAATCACGTCACTCCCATCCTAAATCCTCCCCTGACCTCCTCTGACTGTGCCACTTTCTGGTTTATCTTCCTTTCCTCTCTTACAGCCTCTACAAATTTGGGCAATTCACCTTACCTCCCTGGACCTCATCTGTAAAATAGAATCATCTATTTCCCCTGTTCATGTGCAGGAAGCTAGATGGATGATGGAAATTTTAGACCATGGATTTGGTATTTCTGGTTGTTTGGTTTGTTCCCAGAAACCCCAGAAGGCTGGGGAGATGCCAGCCCTTAGAACCCAGCAACTCCACTGCTCCATGCTCACTGTAGAGAAACCTTGTCTGTGTGCACAGAGATCCAGGCTTCAGGGTGCTCTTTGCACCATGGAATTTACTAGCAAAGCACAGCAGACAATTCCAGAGTCCAAGAATAGGAGAACAGTTAAATAAAATATGCTGTATTCAAATGATGGAATACTACCAGTCATTTACAAGGACTGACCTAGATCTCTGAATGTCAACATAGATGGTGGTGAACTGCTACCTAATGTATACAGCAGGATCTCATTTATGCCAAGAAATTAATGTTAAAATAATTTTATACATATTCTGTGAAGTATCTTAATCAATCAATCAATTGATCAACCAATCTTCCATCTACATTTGTATTCTGGTGATGGATAAAGCAGGTTCAGATCAATATATCAAATTAATAAAAAAGCATCCAGATATTATGGATAAAGTCCCTTTGGGCACTGTGCTGTCCAGTCCCAAGTCCTTGATCACTTCCACGAAGAGTGGGGAGCTGGATTTGGGAGGATGATAAGGAGGACTAACTTTATCTGTGAATGTTCTAACTCAAAAAATGCTAATTAGGCAATTACAAACACCTGATGCCCCAGCTTCACGCGTCCTGCTCAGGACCCCGGAAGCCCTTCCCAGCCCACTGCCGCCCTTGCCTCAGACCTCCACCTCCCCAGCTCTCCTTCTCTCTTTACACTAAGACGGATTTTAATAAACTTGCTGCATGTGGAAGAGGATTACTGCTTCATCTGATTTCCGCTATTTGAGGTCCTGGGGGAAGAAGAGCCTTGTTTAACTCAATTCATAACACTATTAATCCAACCATAAAACTTCCGACGACTTGAACGGAGAGAGGAGAATTCATTACAGCCTGTCTCGAAGTGCCACATCCTTCCTCTCACAGGCCAGCAGGCGAGGCTCTGGGGGCTGTCTCTCCAAAGTTCATCTCAGAGCAGAGTCCCGGCACAGAGTCAACTGAGGGGATATGCTGTCAGAGCTCTCACTGTTTCCCTCTCCTGCCTCACCTTCCGCTGTGGGGCTCAGAGAAGCTGAGTAAGTTGCCCCAGGTCACAGAGCTAAAACAGCAAGTTCAGTTCAGTTCAGTTCAGTCGCTCAGTCGTGTCCGACTCTTCGCGACCCCGTGAATCGCAGCACAGGCCAGGCCAGGCAGCCAGGCCTCCCTGTCCATCACCATCTCCCAGAGTTCACTCAGACTCACGTCCATCGAGTCAGTGATGCCATCCAGCCATCTCACCCTCGGTCGTCCCCTTTTCCTCCTGCCCCCAATCCNAAAAAAAAAATAAAAAAAAAAAAAAAAAAGAAAAAAAAAAAAAAAAAAAAAAAAAAAAAAAAAAAAAAAAAAAGAGAGAGAGAGAGAGAGAGAGAGAGAGAGAGAGAAATCAGTATTTTATTCTTTCCCTTTTAAAAAAAAACAAAGGAGATCAAGAAAACAGTGAACAAAACTGAACATTCATTTTTTTTTTACGTTAACTGCTCATAACTCTGAATGTCTGTGACTAAGTTTGCTTTCAGGTCAATCTCTAAGTATTGTCCGACTCTTTGTGACCCCATGAATTGCAGCACACTAGGTCTCCCTGTTCATTACCATCTCTCAGAGTTCACTCAGACTCATGTTCATTGAGTCTGCGATGGCATCCAGACATCTCATCCTCGGTAGTCCCCTTCTCCTCCTGCCCCCATTCCCTCTCAGCATCAGAGTCTTTTCCAATGAGTCAACTCTTCATATGAGGTGACTAAAGTACTGGAGTTTGTGTTAGCATCATTCCTTCCAAAGAAATCCCAAGGCTGATCTCCTTCAGAATGGACTGGTTGGATCTCCTTGCAACCCACGGACTCTCAAGAGTCTTCTCCAACACCACAGTTCAAAAGCATCAATTCTTTGGTGCTCAGCCTTCTTCACAGTCCAACTCTAACATCCATACA
>SJYV01045352.1:1171523-1263971 GCA_006410875.1 Neotragus pygmaeus | reverse complement strand
GTTGATCTCCTTCAGAATGGACTGGTTGGATCTCCTTGCAGTCCAAGGGACTCTCAAGAGTCTTCTCCAACACCACAGTTCAAAAGCATCAATTCTTTGGCGCTCAGCCTTCTTCAGAATCCCACTCTCCTGATTTTACATCACCCATTGAGAAAACCTTTTTAAATGTGCATTTATAGGTTTGTATACAATCATTCTACTTCTAGATATCCAGCCTGAGGAAGCCATTCTAAATATGGCTACATCCCTAGTATGTTCACCAGTATAATTCATAATTTTAAACCCCAAGTCAGGCTAGATGTGTGCCATTAGGAAAACAGTCTGCCAATAAGTCATTACTCAATGGGTTATTATGCTATAAAAAACGTTTCAAGAGATTCAAATACATGGATAATACTTACAATGTACTGAACAAAAAATAGCAGGATGAAAATGGCATACATAATGTTGTTTGATTATAATTTTATAAAAATACACATTATAGAATAAGATGGAAAGAAACAGAACAAATCGTTGCATAAGGGCCTGTCACTGTTTTCTCATAAATTTAATAATAAGCGATTGAATGTGCTTTAAGTTATTAGAGTAAGATGTGATCTGTATTTCTATTTTCTGATTCTGTTCCCCCCAAATATCTCATAATGTGATAACGCTGGTTTTTAATCAATATGTTAATTGTCTTAGGTCAGTTTCTCTGTAAATCAGACTTTGAGAGAGAAATTTGCATGCAGAAGTTTTCATGGAAGAGCCCCTAGGACCAGGATCTGTGTGGGGTGAGGACCACAGAAGTGCACAGAAGGGGAGGTTGGGCTGCAAGGCAGTTGCAGCAAAGTTCTCAGCTAAGCTGGTGGAGACCTCTCAAGCTGAGATGGACTTCAGATGCCCTGAAGTGGGATAAGGGGACCAGCCTCTGTGCCCACACAAGGACAGGAACTGGGAGAAGGTGTACCTTTGGGAAGGGCAGCTCCCCTCAGCTGCAGGTAGTTCCTGGTTGGGGAAGGGTAGAGGGGAACTCAGCTCTGAGCCATCAGCAGCCAGTGTCCACAAATGAGGGAAGGTATGCTTGGTCCTGAAAGAAGGATCTGGGGAGTGCATCACAGCATCTAGCACACCTACCAGAAAACACGTGTGCCTGGCAGCCAAGCTGCGAGTTAGGGCAAGCTGAATGGGTCTCATTTTATTGGTGGAGGAAACTGAGGCATAGAGCACCTATGAGATTTTTCGAGTTCACAAAGGAAGAGAATGCGTCTATTTAAGAATCAGGTGAGCAAGGCCACAACAAGAAGTCAGGCACTGTGACTCCCAGACTGTCCACTGAGCCACCCTGCCTGAGGCATAGGCTTGAGAACTCTGCTGAAAGGGTCAGGATTTAGGGCCAAAGAGGACCTGGGAGGCTGGGCTGTCCCCTGGAGGGTCTGAGTCAAAGAACAGGGCTTCCTCCATGGGAGATAAAGGTGTCTGCTGGCCTCTGGCAGACCAGCTAGAAGGGGCCAGGAAAGCCCATCATTTCCCAGGACCCAAGAAGAATAAGTTCTGGTCCCTCCAGGCCTGGGTACTGAGAGCAGGCTGCCTGCCATCCCTGAAGGAGCATCTCCAAGGACCTGGGGCCAGAGCAGGGGAAGTCAGAGAGCAACTTGATCCTTGTTGATTCACTGGCCAGTGTCTCATGCAGCCCAGGGACACAGCAGTGAACGTGGCAGGTGGTCCCTCCCCACATAGGGGTAGAGTTCTGTAGGGCATCTTAGAGATGCAGTGAACTGTGTGGCTTCAGAGTCCAGCCTGGGGGGCAGGCAGCCTAGATTTGAAACCTGGCTCCCAGACTCAAAGGCTGTGAGAACGGGGGTGCATTTCCCTTACATTTCCTCGGTGTCCTTATCTGGGAAAATAGGTTGATGGAAGCAGCACGTGTCTTCTATGTCCTTTTCAATCCATGTTCACGCACATCATCTCATTCAGCCCTTAAAATATCCATGCAAGGTGGCCACTTGGAAATGTATGCCCATTGGGCGCTTGTGGTGATGAAATTTATCCCAACCCCAGGGACTGATGCTTCCAATTCCCACCCCTGGTGCCTGGATGTTCTGTCAGCTAGTGCCTCTTTCATCGGCAAGTAAAGCTGTCATACAATGCCACACTACCATGGCCCAGATAAAGACCCCCTTACATACTCACACACTGTCTCTGGCTGCCTTCATCACTGGGGGACCCCCTTGCACCCCAGGGTGAAGTCAGACTTGGCAGAGTAAGGGGTCTTTCCTGGGGCAAGCCTACCCCCTCTCCCCATCCCAGAAAGATGTTTAAGAGTTTCAGTTCCCTCCTCCTGTGCTGTTGTTGGGACTGCAAATCAATGCAGCCACTATGAAAAAAAATATGGAGTTTTCTTAAAAAACAAAAAACAGAGATACCATATGATCCAGCAATCCCACTCCTGGGCATATATATGTAGAAAAGCTCTATTTCAAAAAGATACATGCACCTCAATGTTCATAGCAGCACCGTTTGCAATAGCCAAGATAAAGAAGCAAGCTAAATGTCCATTGACAGGTGAACGGATAAAGATGTGGTACATATATACAATGGAACACTACTCAGCCATAAAAAGAATGAAATAATGCCATTTGCAGCAACATGGATGGACCAGGAGATGATCAGACTAAAATGAAGTCGGTCAGACAGAGAAAGATGTCATTTATATGTAGAATCTAAAATAGGATACAAATGAGCTTATTTAAAAAACAGAAACAGACTCACAGACATAGAAAACAAACTTGTGGTTACCAAAGGGGACAGGCTGGAAGGAGGTAAATCCAGAGTATGGGATTAGCAGATACAAACTACTTTATACAAAATAAACAGCATGGTTCTTTCATATAGCTCAGGGAACTTTATTCAGTATCATGTATAAGCTCTAACAGGAAAGAATATGAAATTATATATATATATATCTGAATCACTTTGGTATACACCAGAAACTAACACAACATTTTCAATCAACCATACTTCAATTAAAACAATAAAGAATTCCAGTTCCTTGACTCCAATAAATATCACCAACACTCTCCAAAGATGTTAACCTCTGCTCCTGTGTGGTCAAATGATTAATACTCCTTAAAATTTTAAGAAAAATTCTAAATATAAACATAACTCAGTAGTGATAAAAATGTAGATAACACAAGAAGGTAAATCATGAAAACTACACACCTCTTTTCTCTCACCTCTAACCACATATATCTGCCCCTTCAGAATTTTGTTACCTGGGAAAATTAATAATTTCCTATGGTGGCACTGGCGGTAAAGAATCTGTCTGCCAATGCAGGAGACATAAGAGACATGGGTTCGATCTTTGGGTTGGGAAGATCCCTTGGAGGAGGAAATGGCAACCCACCCCAGTATTCTTGCCTGGAGAATACCATGGACAGAGAAGCCTGGTGGGCTGCAGTCCATGGGGTCACAAAGAGTTGGACATGATTGAAGTGACTTAGCACACAGCACAGTGATCCATACTAGTCTACATAGGTATCAGTTCAGTTCAGTCGCTCAGTCGTGTCTGACTCTTTGCGACCCCATGAATCGCAGCACGCCAGGCCTCCCTGTCCATCACCAACACCTGGAGTTCACTCAGAATCACGTCCATCGAGTCAGTGATGCCATCCAGCCATCTCATCCTCTGTCGTCCCCTTCTCCTCCTGCCCCCAATCCCTCTCAGCATCAGAGTCTTTTCCAATGAGTCAACTCTTCGCATGAGGTGGCCAAAGTACTGGAGTTTCATTTAGCATCATTCCTTCCAAAGAAATCCCAGGGCTGATCTCCTTCAGAATGGACTGGTTCAATCTCCTTGCAGTCCAAGGGACTCTCAAGAGTCTTCTCCAACACCACAGTTCAAAAGTATCAATTCTTCAGCACTCAGCCTTCTTCACATTCCAACTCTCACATCCATACATGACTACTGGAAAAACCATAGCCTTGACTAGACGGACCTTAGTCAGCAAAGTAATGTCTGCTTTTGAATATGCTATCTAGGTTGGTCATAACTTATCTTCCAAGGAGTAAGCATCTTCTAATTTCATGGCTGCAGTCACCATCTGCAGTGATTTTGGAGCCCCCCAAAATAAAGTCTGATACCGTTTCCACTGTTTCTCCACCTATTTCCCACGGAGTGATGGGACCGGATGCCATGATCTTCGTTTTCTGAATATTGAACTTTAAGCCAATTTTTTCACTCTCCTCTTTCACTTTCATCAAGAGGCTTTTTAGTTCCTCTTCACTTTCTACCATAAGGGTGGTTTCATCTGCATATCTGAGGTTATTGATATTTCTCCCAGGTATACATACTTAAAATATATACAAATGGGTTATAATACAGGTACAGCTCTGCACTTTACCCTTTGACTTATTAATATTTCTTGGATATCAGTACATAGAAATCTATTTGATCTATTATCATGGACATACTGGGCTTCCCTGGTAGCTCAGATGATAAAGAATCTGCCTGCAATGCAGGATACCCAGGTTCAATTCCTGGGTCAGGAAGATCCTCTGGAGAAATGAATGGCAACCCACTCCAGTATTCCTCCCTTGAGAATTCCATGGACAGAGGAGCCTGGCTGGCTACAGTCCACAGGGTCACAAACAATCAGACAGGACTGAGCAAGTAACACACACACAATGGACATACTATCAATTCTAATTCTTTTAAAAGCTACTACTTATTGCTAATGCTCTTACATTTTTCTTTTAATTCTTTTTTTTTTTTGATGGCTCACTATGCCTTATGTAACCACACAACACTTGATGACTGTTCCAGTTTTGGGGGCACAAACAATGAGCACTTAGAACATATGGTTTGGAGAGCAGCATATCCTTAGGATAACTCCTAGAGATATTTTGAGGTTACTTAAAAAACAAGTTTTCCTTATCACATGCTTCAGTGTTTACCCTCAAGATGAGGAAGTATTTTGCTGGAGACCATGAAAATGTCACTGTTGGTGGGGTGGGGGTGGTGGGTGAATGGGGTGAGGAGTAGGAGAAGGTATCCCACAAGCTTTTATTATATCAATGTTGTGAGGAAATGCTTGCTGAGTCTTATCCCCATATTTTGTGGGGGATTCAGAAACAGACACAGTGTGGACAATCCAAAGAATTGCCCATTGTTAGGTAGAAAGTCATTCTCTGCTTCTTTCAACTTGGAAGGATTTAAAGGGCTATTGATGCCTGATGACAAACCTACCATGTAATTTGTAATCAAGTCACCAATTGGCCTCTGTGCCTCTTGCTGCTGTCTGGCAGTAAGATGTGACCTGGACATGCTTTTTCTAGTTCTCTGGTAGGCAGATCACTCAGCAAAGCAAGTCTCTTTGCAGGTAGGGCGATTCCCAGGGGCAGGGGGCATGGTAATATCAGCAGCTATCAATAACATTTATTGAATACTTAATATGTGCCAGGTGTTGTTTTAAGTGCTTTATGTGAGTTAACACACTTAATGCTTAGGATAACCTGTAGTGTAGGTATAATTATTACCCACATCTACATAGGAGGGAACCGTGCTCTTTATTAGTGCTGTTCAGCAGATTGTATCTTGCTTTTTCTTCTAAATATGTGATGAGTTTGCATACTCCTGCCCACGTGGAAGTTAGAGACAGCCACGTGAGTTGTTTTGATTAAAATAATGTGAGCATAAGTGTCATGCTGGCTTCCCTGGTGGCTCAGTGGTAAAGCGTTCGCCTGTCAGTGCAGGATATGTGGGTTCAATCCCTGGGTCTGGAAGATCCCCTGGAGAAGAAAATGGCAGTCCACTCCAGTATTCTTGCCTGGGAAATTCCATGAACAGGGGAGCCTGGTGGGCTACCATCCGTGGGGTCACCAAAGAATCAGACATACCTTAGTGGCTGAACAGTGATCACAATGAAGCGTCATGCGTGTCCTGCAGGTGGAAGCTTTAAGCGCCAGTGGGTGATCGGGTCTTTTCCTTCTGTCACAGAGACTGGCAACGCTCTGCATGTCATGTCAGATACGCAGTCAGCAGGGCCCCAGCATGAGGACTGAGTAGCAGAAAGCCCCGGTGACGCAGGATGGACATGGAGCATGAGCGCAAAACAAATTTTATTATTTTTAATCACTGCGGTTCTGGGATTGAGCTCATAGGGTAAGCTATCCTATTCCAACTGACACAGGAACTGCAATCAGAGAGATTAAGTTCCTCAGGCTGACACAGCGAGTAAGGAGAGCAGACCTGAACCCAAATGCCCTGACTCCAGAGTCTGACTGCCTTTCCCACTCTGGCACGCAGCATACCTACGCAAGGTCTCCAAGTTGGAACTTAGAAGGTAGAATCCAAAGCTTTCTAAAGTTCTGAGTGTCAGGTTGACGGGACATTATCATCCTGGCTTTTCAAGCTGAAAATGACAGAAACTCTTCCCATGGCTATCTCCTTTACATATGGTAATGTAAGTTTCCATGTTACTCTCTCCATACGTCTCACCCTCTTCTCTCACAGGGAGTTTTTAAGGACTGGATGAAATGATGTGTATGACCGTGATTATGAAGGAAAGAGAAGTATAAACATTGGTGTTGAGCTGGTTAGTGTTAACTGATGAGAGTTTAAGTGCTTCCTTTGTCACTGGAGATGGGGAGAATGAATGGCACAGAGGGTAAATCCTGATGCAGAGGTCAAGTTGAGGTTCCAGCACACAAAACCCAAAGGGACTATTACATTCCAGCCAGAGAGGCAGGAACCAGTGCCCATGGAGTGAGGATATGGCATTGGGAAGTGGCAGCAGCAACAGCAGCTGTAAATTTGCGCCACAGCTCCTGGGTATGGAAAACACCAGTCGGGAGCTCCACAGATTAAGATCTTCCTTGTCTAGGACTGGTGCTCCATCCCAAAGGGGCAGCCTCCAGTGGGCTTGTCTGTATGACTGGACTCTAATTAGCCTGGGGAGGAGGATATGTGACCAAGTTGAGCCCATCAGATTCGCCTGGGACTAGAACACTTGGTTCAGAGACTCAGAAGCTTAAGCATGATCATTCCTTTATTTGCAAAACTTTATTGAACATCTATTAAATGCCTGATATTGTCCTAGGTACTGGGGATTTAGATCTTTTTTTTTTTTTTCTGGGTCAACACAGATTTTTAAAGCTAGATTTATAAGGACACAAATAAATATAAAGTTATCAGATCACAACTACTATAAAGGAATAAAACAGGGGAGGGTGACAAAGAATGACCCAGTAATCAAGGAAGCCTTCTCTGAGAAGGGTCATTGAAGCTGAGTCCTGAGTAAGAAGTTATTCACGGGAAGAGGCAGAAAAGGGGATTCCTAAAAGGAGGACAGAAAGTCCCCTAAGGTGGAAAAACTTGGCATTGTCAGAAGGAAAGCTGGTGTGGCTGGAGGATGCTGAGCAAGGTGGAGAGTGATAAGTGAGTCTGGAGAGATCTGCAGTGGCTGGCTCACCAAGGACTTGATCACCATATCAAAGGGGTTGGCTTTTATCACACATGCTCTAGATTGAGGAGCTGAGTCCTGTTAAGGCCAGGGCCTTATGGAGAAGGGCGGCCAACACTGCTTAGATGCCTGGAGCTGATCAGGCTCCTGCCCTTCAAGAGCTTTGGCTCCTCAGCAATGCCTAACAGAGTGAACCAGGCCCCCTGCCTCTCAACATCCTCTGTGACACTGTCTTCATTTAGGGAAAATGTCAGCCAGAGCTAGCTTCTGCAGGAGCTAGCGCATCTTTCCTTCTATTGGAAGCAACTTGTCTGATGTACAAAGGTATCTTTGATCAGCTTCCAACCAGAGACGGGAAGGGGAATTTTGTGTAGGTAATCCATTGAGGGAATATGCTCAGAAGAAACTTGTAATGGAACGAGGAGGGCAAGTGTAGTGTAGGGAAAGATGCAAAAATGCGGTTTCAGCTGACATCTAACCTCAGCCTGATCCCTCTGAAGGCTCTGGAGCATGAATAGCTTCACGGAGTTGCAGTGTCTTGAAGCAAGGTGACTAGGTTTTATATTGTTGTGCCAGCCATTGCCTGCAGGCCCCCCGGTTTCTCTGGGTGAGGTGGTTCCCATTGGTCAAAGGCAGTTCTCTGGAGGAAGGTGCAGCTATGAGCCCTTAGCAGCCCAAACATGCAGTGTCCAGGTTTGTAACTTGCCCAGAGATGCGGATTTGGGTAGTGCACCAAGAGCACTTTATATAAAGGGCACAGTGTGTTTCCTTGGAGGGAAGCTTGAAGCTGGGCCAAAGATGCAGGCAGATACAGAAGAGATGCTTCAGACCCTGGCTGCCAAGGCCGGTTAATCCCTGGACTCTACCTGTTGCTGAGCTGGGGGGTGATACTGGACTTTCTGCCCTAGTTAGGACTGGAATGAAGAGAGCACACACCTGAAAAACCCAACCTGGACCACAGTCTGTGATAAAGACTCGGTACATGGCTTCTGTGCTGCTGGCCAGCCTTGTCTGGCATGAGGCTCACCTTTCACATTTTACAGATGGGGTCATGGAGGCACGAGGGGTTAGAGAGATTATGTAGCTGGCCTCAAGTTAAACAGTTATTTAGTTGTTGGACTTTGATTGGTGCTGGACCTGGACCATCACAGCATCCCAAAGGAGTGGGACTGGAAAAGGTGGGTAGGAAGAGGAGCCTCATTTGTTGAGGTTCTCTGGGGCCAGTCTTGTGTTGGGCATCTCTGTTCACCTGGGACAAATTCTAGGCTTTGGTTTTGCACTTACTGTGTTCTTATTTATCTTTCTCTCAGGCCAAGGAACCCAAATTACATTTTTCCAGCTCCCACAGACGCCACATTTCTCTTCTCAGGCCATTGCTCATCCTCCTCCCCCGCTCCAGCGACTTACAGAGTCCAGTGTCAGCATGTCCACAGTAATGGCTATGACGGGAGCTCTGGCTCACTGCTCATTTCCGCCAGGGCCAGCAAGACCTTAGCTGTGACTGGAAAGCCATTTGCAGGGAAGGTTTGGGCTGGTGGGCGGTGTGGGTGGCACAGAGTCTTCTGTGAGTAGACCAACTCCAAAATTTTTCCCATATCTTCATAAACTTCAGTATATCTTCTACTTACTTAAAAAATTGGCTTATATTTGTTACTTAGAGACATATTTTTTATAAAGGGACTTTATGACCACTACCATCAGTAGAAGACAACACTTACTTGCCATAACTATGTAATTTAAAAATGACTAAGTACCTAATACAGTCATTTTTATTACTCAACTGTGGAATATATTTGACATTTTTAGGAAACACTGGCATAGTTGTAAAAAGTACAATTGGAAACTGGATCCTGATTCAAGCTAACAACAATGGTAGCAAGAATGAGAATAATGTTCAACATTTATCGAGCACATGAGTCAATCATTGTGTTAAATATTTTCTACAGAGCCTCATATTCCTAGTTTGGGGTCCTGAGAAGCAGTCCCTAAGAGGAGGATTTTTGTGTAATGATATTTTAAGGACCTGCTCTCAGGAGAGGCAGTAGGGAGTGGCAAACTCTGGGATATGCTTTGGTTTTAAAGAACCAGTGGGGAAAGCATTATAGGCAGAGAACATTCTGCTCTGCTGTTTTATAGTAAAAGCACATCTCCTTTAGTCAGGCATCTTTTGATTGTGTCAGAGACCCAGGTCAGTATGGAGTATAGCTTAATCCAAAGGAATTATTGCCTGTTTAACTAAAAATTCCAATAGTGGCTTCAAGCAAGACTGAATGTCCTCAGAGTTGTTTGCGTCTCTGATCTCAGCTGTTATTAATAATGTTGGATCCTACCACGACGCAGGATCTCCCGTATGGTAGCCCCAAGTTTAACTCAAGCCAGATGCTAACCACGGTGGAAGGAGACAAGCTCTTTGTCAGAGTCATCCAAAAGCCCGAGGGAAGGCTTTCATTGGCCCAGGGTAAGTCACATGACTACCCTTGAAGCAATCAGAGGTGTGCTTTGATTGGCTAACTTTGGTCACATGCCTATCCACGGATGCTGAGGAGCCTGGAGTGGTCAAGCTCGCTTGAACCCCAAGTGCAGAGGTTGAGAGCTGGAGACATACGTAAAGGAAACGCTGGCCAGCAGGAAACAAATGTCCAGCTCCACCTGTCTATGCGCTGAGCCAGGTTTGCTCTGCGGGTCAGGAGAGAAGTGCAGAGGACAGCAATGAACTGCACACTTTTAAAATGTGCTGACGGCATTCCGGGAGGGGGTTCCCACTGGCAGCCCGGAATGCAATCAACTTGCGGCTTTTGCCAACCCCAGCACCTGTCATATTTCATCTTCTTTTAAATAACTTCAAGGATATGAAAGTCATAAAAGCAAACCCAGGTAGGGTCAGAAGTCACGGGCTCCGCTGTGCGGAGGGCTGTCAGGTTTTGGCTCTGTACTCTGCCGCATATTTGCATGGACCCATTGGAGCTGAGCACAACCCCAGTAAATATTCAAATGAGGCTCAAGGGTCTGAGTGGAAATAAATCACAACTGCTTGCCCACCCCCAGGACGTACTCAAAATAACAAAGTACTGTGGCGATTACCTTCTTCATAATTGTTATATATTTCTTTGACCTCGCAGCAGCTAAACTTGCCTTTAAAGAAAAAAAAAAAAATGTTTCTGAGCAGGAGAGAAACATTTTAATGAACGCCACAGGGTTTACTGATCACCGTTAATGAGTGAAAAAGGAGTGTCCTGCAGGAACTGTCTGTCTATCTTTAGAAAGCAGCCCTGGATGATGGAGAGAGAGAGGGTGATAAAGTTGTGCGTGTGTCTGCAAACTAGAAAACAAATTCGTCATGTCTTTCAGGCCGTCTGTAATGGACACTTCAAGCCGCCAAAACCCTTTTGCACCTTTGCTTGTGTCCTCCCCTTTCAATAGTGGCGGTTAAACTGAGATTTACTGACTTCTATTAAGAGTTGCTGCAGAAATATTCAAAGAAATGAAACTCAACAGAAACATTTCAGTCTCTCCGGGGCTCTTCATCCACCATTGTGGTTTGGAGAATGCTTAATTGGGAAAGGCCCATTCTTACCGGTACATATCTGTGTGTGTGTGTACCAGAGTGTGTGTGTGTGTGCCAGAGTGTGTGTGTGTGTGTGTGTGTACCAGAGCTGGTGATCAGTTTTGCTCTTAAAAGTCAGTGACCTGCGCTCCTGAAATCAATTGGAAACCCAAAGAAGTAAACGACCATTTAATGTAGCCAGCTTGTTTGCTTCTAGAAATCAGAACGTTCTCCTTGTTAGCTTATTAAAATTAAGAGCAGGGAAAAGAGCAGTCTATTAACTACACATAATAAATGACAAAAAGTATGCTTCAGTTTTATTTTAAAGAACTGAAGGGAATGAGGGTGACAAGAGACAGATAGGAAAAGATACATATAGCGATGCACTTGAAATAAGCAAAGGACCACAGAGACAGGTGAGGAAGTAGTGACCCAATAATTCACTGGATGCTTGTGAAGGGCAAAGGCCTTTACACTAATCATCTTATTCATGTGTCCCATAATCCAGAGGTGGAGTTGAATCCCTTTTATACAGATTAGTACAGTGAGGTTTGGAAATGTTAAGGGATTTACTCAAGACCACATTGTTGCTAAGTGGAAGGGCTGTAGTCAACTCCAGGCAGCTCAACTCCAAAGCCTTTGCTCTGTAACACATCTGGACCACTCGTTTGTTTTGAATATTGCTGTACAAGGGATTATATATGTATGTGTATAAGAGTGCATCTTAATAAAATTATATATATATATATATATATATAGGTTTGTCTTGAATGGTTAATATATTTACATGGCGCAACAATCAAAGTAGTATAACAAGATGACAATGAGCAATCTGTGCTTGTTCGTTGAGGGAGCCTGAGGCACCTCCCTGCCTTTGCTGTGCTCTTCCCTGTCTTGGAGGCCTTCCTGCTCTCCTCTGCTTACTGGATGGTGGGTCCCATCACACCGGATCCCTGGTGAGAGGGGAAGAGGGTCACCTCTTATGCTCCTCTGGCCAAGACAGAGTTCATGGGGGGAGGAGGTGGTGGCGATGAGCCTAACTTTAAAGCCTTTATAATATTTGCTACTCTCCTCTATAACTAAGAAGAAACAGATCTTAGAGGCAGAGCTTTCAGGCACCAATCACTTAACTGGGATTTAACAACTCTGGAGTGTTCAAAAATGCATTTCTATGATTGCTTTCTTTGTGGTGGCAATATTGGTTTCCCCACATCATTAGTGAAACAAAGTTACCTTTTGGAACTCATTTATTTCAAAATAAGAGAATTTAAAGAAGAACATAAGTAAACAGTCATGCAGGTGGTACAAGGAAATGCCAAAATTGTGAGACTGGGATGCCTGTAACTAAAAGGCTGCCTTCATCTTTAGAGTTCATGTGTGTTCAGTTGCTTCAGTTGTGTCTGACTCTTTGCGACCCTATGGACTGTAGCCTACCAGGCTCCTCTGTCCATGGGATTCTCCAGGCAGAAATACCAGAGTATGTTGCCATGCCCTCCTCCAAGGGATCTTTCCAACCCAGGGACTGAACCCACATCTCCTGAGTCTCCTGCATTGCAGGTGGATTCTTTACCCACTGAGCCACCTAGGAAGCCCTTAGAGTTCAGAGCCAAGTTCAAAGGACACTTTGTTCATGGGGACTTACTTGATCTTGTTCTCTGCAGTGTTACCAGCTCTCCCGTGTCTCTTAAGAGCTTTCAGCTTACACTGTGAGTGTTCTCACTGGACCTATATCCTTCAGCCCAACTCTGAGTCTTTTTATCCCAATTAGGAAAACACTCAGTTCTTTTGATCCTTATTCAAATGACTGGATTCTTCTCCATTTGAATCACCCTTTTTCTGGATGAAGATTACCTTGGTAATGTTCCTCTGAAATCTGATACTTCAATGTAGCTCCTGTGGTCTGTTGATGTAACCCAAAAGTTTATGTGTGTGTCAGATACAAACTTCTTCCCTCAGTAAAATATGGGATCCTGTTGCCTTTTTTCCCCTTCAGTAACACATCACAAGCATCTTTTCAAAGCAGCAAATGCAAATCTGCTATATCATTGTTAACAGCTGTATCATAGCCTATTGACTGATTATGCCATGATTTCTTTAAACGGGGCTTTAGCATTTTTCCAAAATGTCCCCAACTATGAACTACAGTGTAATGAAACTCAAACCAGAATTTCTGACAAACCGTTGTCATTATGTCGTGGAGGGATTTCCCTGGGATCCTGTGCAATCAGCCAACCTTTACCGAGTCCCCCTCCTCTGTGCCAGGCACTGTTGTAAAGACTGGAGATGGGCATCCAGGCAGATCATTGCAGTACTGGGTGCTGGAGTGTATTCACTGGGGTATGTGTGAAATGTTCTGGGAGTAGGGAGAGAGCACTGGCTAATCCTCTGTCAAGAAGGTTGAGGATGATTTCCTTAGATGGTGTGTGCATACTAAGTCACTTCAATCCTGTCTGATTCTTTCCAACACCATGGACAGTAGCCTGCCAAGCTCCTCTGTCTGTGGGATTCTGCAGGCAAGAATACTGAAGTAGGTTGCCATTTCCTCCTCCAGGGGATCTTCCTAACCCAGGGATCAAACCAGCCTCTCTTACATCTCCTGCACTGGCAAGTGGGTTCTTTACCACTAGTGCCACCTGGGAAGCTCACAGATGGTAGGAGGGCCCACAACTCAGAGCTTAAAATAAAAAGTGGGAGCCAGTTTTGAAAGAGTGAATTCACCTCTTGGCCCTGTTGAAGCCACTCTGGACATCCCCCTAGACCTAGGACCAAACTTTTGAACAACTCAGACCACCAGGAGCAGCTCAAGTCCTTGGCCATGACTTTTGATAGAAGATTGATTCTCTTGGCCATTTTTTATTTACTCTTCTTGGGAAGCACGGTCCTGCCCTTTCAGTGGTCAGGGATCTCAGGGACAGATTGAAGCTCTAGGCAATATGGGGTTAATTAGTGAACCATTCTCACAGTGAGTCAAGTGTATAGAACCTGCTTTTATTAACCCCTCCCCACTTCCAGTCTGTTTACCATGTATGATCTCCTCCAAGCCCATCTGATTGGCTCTGCCTATTTACGATGACTGACAGGCCACTTATTACTCCTGCCTGCCCCTGCCTGGCACCTCAGGAGGCTTTTATTAGCCCTTTACCTAGGTGAGTTTGGGCTTGGAAAACACCTCTCCTTAAGGCAATCTCAAGATTATGTTTTCTCACCTGAAATAACCAGCACATTTATTGTTTTTGAAGGAAAGCAAAATCTCATAATTGAAGTAAAAAGAGGAATATGTTTCTGGTTTTTCAAAAATGTATCTCAAAGCAGGGAGAGTGTTCACTCACCTTGGGGAATGTACACTGTGTAAGAGAAAGGAGTGCTGTAGCTGTAACTCACTCCTGGAGGACTCTCTCACCACAGCCCCTATTTGTTAAAACGTCCACCTAATGGTAATGGACGATGCACTTGCAAATTGATACCTTATTGGGTTGAAAAGCACTTAAAATTCTGGACCATCATCAAAATCCCTCCCTTCTAAGGCAATAACACTTACCTGGAAAAAACCATCATCCATGAGCCCCTTCACTACAATGCAGAAAGTCGGATGAAGATGGTTTTCAGCAAATTGACAAACTGAGCTAAACTTTATTTAATTTCAGAAAGGATGGATCTGGAAATAACATTGCTGGTTTCACGTGCTGGAAAAATCGATGCTATGATTTTTTATCTTCTTCCTTTCTACTCCCTTGCCAGGGGCTGGTATAATAAGTCATTTGGACTGGCCAAACAAATAACCAGCCCGAGACCCCTGGGACTCATCTTCGTCACCCTCCAGGGCTCCAGTGATGGACAGGCCAGAGGACTCCAGCTCTTCCTTTAGGCACTCCTGTTCACATTTGGCAGGGCTTCCCCCCGCCCCCAAAGGAAATATTAACAGCATGGTATCTGCTTCTGTGGGTCCGGTACTGTTCAGATTTTTCCACGCATTATCTCAATGAACCTTTACTACTCTCTGAATTTATGTACATTGGAAAAATAGCCTCTATTTCACAGATTCACAGGTAAGAAACTGAGGCTTAGAGGAGCAAAATCTTTCATTCAAGTGACTCTCCTAGAACAGGGAGCCAGGATTTGAATCCAGGTAGATTGATTTCAGAACTTGGCTATTAACAGATGGGGCAGCAGGTGGAGGTGTGGGTGCCCCTGGGGGCAGAGCTGCTGGCTTACTGCACACTGTGCTGGGGGTGGCTGAGATGGGGCTTGCCAGGATCAGCTGGGGTCCAGCTGTCCTCCAGCTTCAATGAGATGAATTTATCTGACGGATGCTGTTCTTTGTGCAAGGAAAAGGGGGTAAAAAGGCCCATAACTTAGGGAATCATCTTTTGTCCCTAGAGAAGCCCAGGGAGACTGCAAGGCCCTCTCTTCTCCCTGGAGCCCTTGGTCTCCAAGACAACCACCAGGCCGAGTGGAGAAGAGCCCTGCCTACTGGGAGGCCACTTCCAGGCACATAGCCGGGAGCTAAGCACAGGCAGCCTGGCTGGATGCAGCTGAGAGATTGGGGCCTTTGCAGGGGCCTGGTCTCCTTCCCCAGCTTTAATTTGCCACAGAAAATCCCCTAAATGAGTGGTCTCCAACATCCAGCCTCAGATTTGAGCTTTGTTTGGAAGCCAGCAAGAATCAGCTCACCAAGAACCAATCTGTCAAACAAGCAACACACCAATCATCACCTCACCCAATAACTGAAGAATCCATCAACATTTCATCCTAGCCAGCCTTGTACCCTGAGACTGTGAAACCCTACAGTAACTGAGTCAGGGGAGTTCTCCATAGTCATTTTGCACCAAAAAATCAGAACAGGGCATTCTTTTGCAAAGGCAGGGAAGACTGGGCGTGCTTAAGGAAAAGCCCACTTGCTGTCGGAAACAGCAGGAGGACTGGGGGAAATTATAATTTCCCGTCAACAAAACCTCCATAAGCTCAGTAAATTGGCAGTTCAATGAGTTGCCTTATCTGGGGCATGGGCCAAGGCTCTTGTGCTTGAGTTCTGGTCCCGAGTTTCTCTTCTGAACCTCATGCTGCCAAGGAGCTTGACGGGGATTTGATTTCACAAAGCATGAGCCCCAAGACAGTGACCTGAGTGCAGAGGGGTGCACTTTCTTAGGAGGGACTCCAGTTTTCTCAGGTATAGAACTGGAGTTTCAGGATGGGGTAGTCTGCAAATGAGGGCCTGTTATATTCCATGATTGCAAATTCTTTTATTCCAATTCTGATTACAAATTCTTCCTGCGTGTGTGCCTGTATGCTAAGTCACTTTAGTTGTGTTTGACTCTTTTCGACCCCATAGACTGTAGCCTGCTGGGCTCCTCTGTCCATGGGATTCTCCAGGCAACAATACTGGAGTGGGTTGCTGTGCCCTTCTCCAGGGGATCTTCCTGACTCAGGGATCAAACCCATGTCTGTAAGTCTCCTGCACTGGCAGGTGTGTTCTTTACCACTGGCGCCACCTGGGAAGCCCTCCAATTCCTCCTACAGCATGTTAAATAAAAAAATAATGACAAAGTGAGACAAGTACTTTGGGAGTTAAAAGTACTGGATGAACACTAGTCATGGTGGAGAATAGGACTTGGTAAACTTTTTCTGCAAAAGACTTGATAATAAATATTCTAGGCTTTGTGTCAAAACCATTCAAACCTGCTGGTGTAGCAAAAACAGCCAGAGACAGTATGTAAAGGAAATGATGAGCACTACTGTGTTTCAATAAAACTTTATTTATGGACACTGAAACTTAAATTTTGTTTAATTTTCATGTGTCATGGCATATTTTATTTTTATTTTGATATTTTTCAGTTATTTAAAAGTGTCAGGTTGGGCCTTCCCTTGTGGTCCAGTGGCGAAAACTCCTTGATCCCAAAGCAGGGGGCCCAGGTTCTATCCCTGGTTGGGGAACTAGATCCCACAGGCTGCTACAAAGACTGAAGATCCTGAGTGCTGCACTAACAACCAGCACAGCCAAATAATAAATAACAATAATTTTTTTTGGAAAAGATGTCAAGCCATTCCTAGTTGACAGGCTGTTCAAAAATAGGCAGTGGGCCAAATTTGGCCTCTCGACCACAGTCTGCTGATCCCTGATGTAGGGATCTCAGAGCAGAAGATATGCTAAATTCCCAGCCCTTGGATGCCTGATGTCATCAGCCATCTGCCTCACCCCTGCTTGGAGGGCAGTAACTGTTGCAGGGGCAAAGGTTGGTCCCCAGCTGGTGAAGCATCATAGTTTGCTTGGTCTTGCTGGTATATTGTCTTCCCTAGGGTCATCCTCCCCATCCTCCCGCCTCAAGCTGCTCACCTTCTACATCAAAGTGGATGAAAGGGCTTCCTTTGACCCTCCTGTTTCCAGTTCTGATCTTATCCCAATTGGTAAGGAGTATTTTTCCATTGGAACTCTTGACTTTTTGAGTTTTCTTTCTGGACCAAGGCNTGTGGTCATGTATGGATGTGAGAGTTGGACTGTGAAGAAGGCTGAGCATAGAAGAATTGATGCTTTTGAACTGTGGTGTTGGAGAAGACTGTTGAGAGTCCCTTGGACTGCAAGGAGATCCAACCAATCCATTCTAAAGGAGATCAGACCCTGGGATTTCTTTGGAAGGACTGATACTAAAACTGAAACTCCAGTACTTTGGCCACCTCATGCAAAGAGTTGACTCATTGAAAAAGACTCTGATGCTGGGAGGGAATGGGGGCAGGAGGAGAAGGGGATGACAGAGGATGAGATGGCTGAATGGCATCACCAACTCGATGCACATGAGTTTGAGTGAACTCCGGGAGCTGGTGATGGACAGGAAGCCTGGCGTGCTGCGATTCATGGGGTCACAAAAAGTCGGACACAACTGAGTGACTGAACTGTACTGATCACGTTTTTATTTCACTCACTGAAGTCATTTATTAGAACTATTGTAATCATCACTACCTGTCAATAAAACCTCTTTAAACTCAGAGGCATGTTAATAAATTTCAATTTTAACTGCCTCACAAGCTCATCAACAATAACCGTTAAATGCCCAAACAATTCACAACTTAATATAAATATGTTCCAATATAAACTTAATAATGTACTTACCCTTATTTTATAATTAGTTTTTATAATTAATTTTAGTATCATTTTATAATACTCAGAGATGATGGTGCTACCTCCATGCCCTTATGGGAGTGACGGCAAGGATGGCAGGATTCGGTTGAGTAGTGTCTCCCAAACTCCACATCTGCCCAGAACGGAATGTGACTTATTTTCCAACAGGATCTTTGTAAAGAGTTAAAGATCTCAAGATGAAATCATCCTGGATCTTGGGTGGGACCTAAATCAAATGACTGGTGTCTTTGTAGTGAGAAGTGAGAATTCAGGGGCACAGAGAAGAAAGCACTATGAAAACGGAGGGCAGAGCAATGCAAGACTTGCCAGCAGCCACCAGCAGCTGAGAGGCACTGGATGGCTCCTCCCCAGAGGCTCCAGAAGAACCCAAACCTACCAACACCTGGATTTCTGTATTCCTAAACAGGTAAATTTATGCTGTTTAAAATGACCTGGAGTGTAGGGATAGCTCATGGCAGCCCTAGGAAACTAATATAACTACTAATTCAAGACTCTGCAGGCTGTATAAACAGTCTGGTTCTGGGAAGCAGTTAGCAGTTCTACCTTCAGCATCTTTTCAGCTCCACGACTCTTCATCCAGTTGGTTACATGTCAACCTTGTGAGTAATGAAATTCAGCAGCCAGCCATAACTGTATTTACTCCATCCACTGCATAGGTGTCTTTATAGTACATAGATTTGTCATATTTAAGCTATCCTTCAGAACACCCTGCAGTTTTATCTACCTAGTTTGTAATTTCCCACTTCATGTTGCAAAACAGAAGTGCAGTAAATACTGCTTTCCACCCAGAAGCCTAAGAAAGCTCCAAGACCTTGGCTGTCCCTGTTGCCCCTGTCCTGTCACCTGATGCTAGCTCTGGCTCATAGGTGATGCTGACAGAACTGTTCAAGTAGCTATTGCAAATCTGCAGGAGGACAAAAATCTGCAAACACTGTAAACTGTTAGTTTCTCAAAAAGATTAACACTGTATAGATGCCACTTTCAGTCTGCTAACCTCCAAAAAGATATAGAGGTCTTCCTGATGCAGTTTTCTTCCTCATCATCATCTATCAGCCCAAGCAGCAGCCAATTCAGGAAATGCTCCCGGCTCCATATCTCAGAAAGCAATCTTTAACTGCAAGTAGTTCCTTCATGCCAGTGTATTTCAATGTCAGTCTACAGAGTCCTTAATCCTCGTAGAGATTTTGGCCATATTCTTTCTATATTCCTTTCTGCTGCCTTCCAAAACAGTTTACATTTGTATTATAAAATAGTGTAATATTTACAACCTCACCTGCAAGTTGTCAATTTCAATTTTTGATGCCAATTTTACATAGATAATCCGTGGAAATAAACTGGCAAGATTTAAGTAAAATGCTGCTCACCAAACAACTTAAACCTATTGGTTCTTTACCAGTACACCATATTCCCAGTGCACTATAAATGTTTTTCATAAACGCTGCAATTACCTTGTGAATGGTTCATTTGTATTTCATCATACCTTTTTATGTTAAAAGTGTTAACTTGTTGAATGTAAAATTTTACATAAACGGCTCTTTAAGTAAGTATATGCAAACCTATATGTGAATTGCCTTTTTAAAATAAATTTATTTTTCATCATTTTTAGTTTGTAGCAATATTAAAATTGTTTTACAATTCCTGAGTATACGTATTAGATGGCTAGAGATGGTCAAAATAGATCACTGAGACATAACTAAACAGGAGTCATAGACTATAGCTTTTGACATAGCTTCTTACTCTCTACGTAGAATAATATTTTCACTATTTCCACAGGTTAATAAAAAAAGGATTAAACCATCTATTCATATCTCAATTTTGGAAAAGTGTCAATAGATAATTCAGAGTTCAACTAGTCTTTGTTGGCTACTTGCTTACAAGAAAAATTCAACTATTATATAGTAGCAAAACAGAGAGAGTAGTAAAGAAATATATGCAGATGTAGTGAGCAGAAGACATGATGAAACAAAACTAAAACTTGTAAATTTAGTGCAATGTAAATGAATGCATTCTAAAATAAAATCCAGGAGATGTAAGAACGCACTCTGAAAATTAAATGTAAACACTCATGAATATATTTAATTAGAATGCCTCAATATTTCCTCACACATATACTAATTTTTGTGTCATGCCTATTCAAGAAAAAATTGACACACACTTATAATAATTATTTAAAATCATGTAATAATTCATGGTTTGTGAAGTAGTTCAGTCATGCCTGACTCTTTGCGACCCCATGGACGGTAGCCTGCACCAAGCTCCTCCATCTATGGAATTTTCTAGGCAAGAGTACTGGAGTGGGTTGCTGTTTCCCTCTCTAGGGAATCTTCCTGATCCAGGGATCGAACCCAGGTCTTCCACATTGTAGACAGACGCTTTACCATCTGAGCCACCAGGGAAGTCCAATAATAATTATTTAAAATCATGTGATAATTCATGGTTTGTATAAGAACCTTTGCTATTCCTGAACTGATTACTAGTGAACACCCAACACTACACGTCTATAATTGTTTCTTCAAGTTATCTGATAAAGTCAAAGATCATGCAGCATAGGCCACTCTTGGTTTCCTAGGGGACTTAATGGTAAAGAACCCACCTGCCAAGCAGGAGATGCAGGTTCAGTCCTTGGATCAGAAAGATCCGTTGGAGAAGGAAATGGCAACCCATTCCAGTATTCTTGTTTGAGAAATCCCATGTACAGAGAAGCCTGGTGGGCTACAGTCCATGGGGGTCACAAAAGAGTCGGACATAACTTAGCAACTAAACAACAACACAAAATAGGCCATTCTAATACCAAAAAACTAAGCAAGAAAAATGTTGCAAGTTATTATATTAATTTGTAAGCTTGATTTCTCCTGAAGCACCTCTCCTTGGCTTGTACTCTCTCTCCTGTGCACTCACAGGGGTGGTCTTTGTATGCTCAGCCATGATGTCTCCTCTGTGTATTCAAATTGCCTTTTATTATAAGGACACAAGTCAGAATGTATTAGCGCCCACCCTAAGGGTCCCATTTTAACTTAATCACCAATTTAAGGGCCCTATCTCCATACAGTCACATTCTGAGGTACTAGGTTCAACATATGAAGAGGTTCAACATATGAAGGGCTCCAACATATGGTGACAGAATTCAGCCCATAACAATATATTTTGTGCTCTTTTTTGACAACTCAATTAAAGCAATATCCTACATGGTTGTTTTTTCTTTTAACTAAATTATATTATAAATGCCACCCTCCGCCCACTAATTTGTCCTGTCAAATTATTTCATTGTATTGGAGGACATACACACCAATGTGTATATTCATAAAACTCTAGTATTTTACAGTAGTTGTCCTGAAATACCAAAATAATTATCCTGAAAAACTATGAGACACCAACGTTAGTCTTCATGACACAATGGTTCCAAAAATTATGTTAGCTGTGTTGTTACTTTTGTTGAACAATAAATATTTTTATATATTTACAATATACACTTAAAATATAAAGTGAAGCTGAAATAATAACTAATACTGAATATCTAAAATACATATACAACTTGCTAATACATTTTTAATTGTCATTTTTGGAAGTCTATAGCATAAAGAGGTTAATGGAAGACTTTGAAAATGCTTTCTGCTTGTTATAGCAGATGAATTGGAAATTTTCATACACTGTGCATTTCCAGGTGGCAGCCACCTGGAAATTAAGTGCTCTAAATGCTCACAGTAGGTGAACAAAAGACAAACATTCGGTATTTAGTAAGGCATTTATCATAAATGTTGGAAAGTCATGAGGAATTGAAAACCAGGAGATGTATTTGACTGACAAATATTTGGGTCAGACCAAGAAATTACTAGCTAAAAGCAAACAAACAGTCTTAAAAGCAGAGAGGTCTATAAAATGGAGCAAACAAAAACTCAAATATAAAGCATCAAATAATGCTCGTGAAAGCTGAAAATGTAGAAAAGGAAAAAGTTTAAAAAAAAAACAAAAAAAAGAAGAAACGGGCAATCATTAAACTCACTCTGAAAACACATTGAATATTGCCCTCTCTCTGGAAGCTACTTCCTTTCTCAGCAGTTCCAGGAATAGTGTCTAACACAGAGTAGTAGTCCTTAAACAGTGGTCTAAGACTTTCTGGAAAACCTAAAAATTTACCCTTAGATACGGACTAGAATACACAGACACTTAGATGAGGCTCTTAGCAAGCACCAGGAAGAAGCACCTAAGGTAAAGGACATTTCCTGAAAGGATCCTGACACAGGAGAGAGTGAGAGGCGTTTCCAGCACAGCAGCCACTCCCCACGGAAACTACCACGCACTCTCAGCTGCTGCCAAGAGTCACAGAAATGAGAAAAAGGAAAACAGAAGAAAGTGGNGCCAGGGATGTGGAAAGTTTCTAGTTAGCAATGATCCTGACCATCAGATCCTGCTTGGTGTGATCTGATCTAAAAAAGTCTGTGTGGTTGAGAAGCCATAACTTTGGAAGAGATAACTGGAGTGCACTCTGCTTAGATTTAAGTTCTCACCATCTCACTATAATTAAGTGCCAAGTGGTTATTAAACAATACATTTACAGAATTCTGACAACTGTGGAAGAACTGTTCCTCTCCTACAGTGAATATTCCCCAGTAAATACACTTGCAATACTCCACTGGCTTTTAATTAACCCGACTAGCCTATAAACCCATTTATCTTTTGAAATGACGGTTGTTCCATGTGCAATACGTGTCAATAGATAATTAAAACGTTTTTCTCAGAGAATTAACAGGGAGATGTGATCTATGCATTTCAGAACATTATTATTAAAGATGTTATTTATTGAGGCTTAAACACCTGTTACTTGGTAGCTATATAGCAACCATGTCTTTTTAATACCAAAATTAAACAGGCACTGCAGACAGAATGTGCAAGGTTAGTAAACCTCTTGGGTCATAATTAAACAGTACAAGTAATAAACATTCAATTCTTGTTTAGGAAACAAATGCCCCAATCTGTCTTCCTTTCCATCAAGAATTGGGAGGGTGTGTCTTTGTTCTTCCAGGAATAGCCTGGCTGCGTCGCTGTTTCAAACATTTTTTTTTTTCTTCAGAGAATCAGAAGTTTCTTCTAGAAATAAGAGCTACAAAGCGTTTGGGAACCTCAGAATGAAAGACAATGCAAGACTGCTTTGGTGAATGTAGACTTTTCTAGAACTGGTGGTTGGTCAGAGCCCCACACATGGTAGACCTGAGTCTGGGGATGGCCGCCCTCAGAGAGAGGCTGTGGCACCCACTGGTACCAAGCAGCCTGGCAAGGGGGCCCTTTCCCACATCTCCTGACTGCCCCAAGCTGCCCACCTTGGAGAAGCATCAAGCCTGCCTCTGAGGCTAAAGGCCTGGCTTGTTGTCCCATTTGCCACGAACCCTAGAAGGATGCTGAAGTGCTAATCCCCAGTACCCGTGAATCTGACTGTATTAGTTTGCAAGTGCTGACATAACGAAACACCACAGCCTGGATGTCTAAACAATAGGAATTGATCCCCCAGGTTCTGAGACCAGAAGCCCGAGATCGAGGTGTTGGCAGGACTGGTCTCTCTTTGGTTTGTGGATGCCTCCTTCTCCCTGTGTCCTCGCCTGGCCTTTTCTCTGTCTACACATGTTGCTGGCGTCTCTCCCTCGTCTCATAAAGACACCAGTATTGGATCAAAGCCCCACCCTTGTAACTTCATTTAATCTTAGTTCCTCTAAAGGTCCACTCTCCAAACACAGTCACAATGGGGATTAGGGTTTCAATGTATGAAATTTGGAAGGGACACTTATTTGGAGTGACCTTATATGGAAATGGCAATCCACTCCAGTACTATTGCCTGGAAAGTTCCATGGACAGAGGAGCCTGGTAGGCTACAGTCCATGGGGTCGCAAAGAGTCAGACATGACTGAGCGACTTCACTTACTTACTTATTTGAAACAGAATGATCAGGTTAAGATCATTAAGCTGAGGATTCCCATTAGGATGGGTCCTTATCCAATATAACTGCATCTTTATAGAATGGGGAAACTTGGACAGAGCGACACGTAAACAGAGAGAATGCCATGTGAGGATGAAGGCAGAACTCTGCGGGAGGCATCTGTGAACTAGGAATGCCAAAGACATTGGCATTTGCCAAGAGCAAACCACCAGAATCCAGGTGAAAGGGTGCAACAGGGTCTCCTTCACAACCCCCAGAAAGTACCAGCCCGGCTGTCACCTGGATCTCAGACTTAAACACCCAGAACTACGGACAACACATTTCTCTTGTTTAAATTCCCCAGTTTGTGGTGCTTTGCCGTGGCAGTCCCAGGAAATAAATATACCTCCTGATAAAGAAATCCTATCACACCCTGATTCTCCTGTCAATCTTCCCCGGCTTCTCAAGTCACCCTCACCCATGGACACGGAGGACAAAGCCTCAGTCATTTAAAGGGACTGAGTGGACTAACATGAGTTGTACAGTATTGTCAATTAAGATGATGGAAGAGGATATGACATTATCATAGCTTCAGTCGTGTCCAACTCTTTGCAATGTTATGGACTATATCCCTCCAGGCTCCTCTGTCCATGGGATCCTCCAGGCAAGAATACTGGAGTGGGTTGCCATGTCCTCCTCCAGGGGATTTTCCCAACCCAGGGACTGAACCTGTGTCTCTTATGTCTCCTGCTTTGGCAGGTGGGTTCTTTACCACTAGCACTACCTGGGAAGCCCATAACATATTATCAGTCCAGTTCAGTTGCTCAGTCGTGTCCTACTCTTTGCGATACCATGAATCGCAGCACGCCAGGCCTCCCTGTTCATCACCTCTCCTGGAGTTTACTCAGACTCATGTCCATCGAGTCCATGATGCCATCCAGCCAACATATTATCATTTCATCCTAAATCCCATTTTTGTGTTTATTTTATCATGTACAAACTATTAGTATAGTAGGACATGTATGTGATTTGTAAATAATCATGTGCACTTGTATCAAGGTGGGGAGGGGTCCATGTTCAAAATGTTTCGACTATAGGGTTGTTTTATCACCCAACTCAGAGACCGCTGTTTCAACACAGGAAGTCAGTGCTGAAGAATTAGATCAGAGGGCTCCTTTCCAGAGGATTTCATGTGGGAATCAGAAGAAAAGATTTTGTAGCTCTGAAGAGAATTCTTAAGGTTGTACAAGAAGATTCAACAAACAAAAGATTGGAGACAAATTGTAGGTTTCCCCATTGCCCTGGAGTGCTGCACTTGGATTACTTATGACGTCACCGTGTGTCTTACAGTATGCACTATTTTGACCCATTTCATTTGTCTCACCCACTTCATTTGTCTCGAGGTCCTCTGAGTCTCACATCATGTGTGTCCACGGTGAGGTCCCAGTGGGTGATTCATGGTGCTCTACGTGGAAAGGAGATGGCAGGGCCCATGCTGACACCGGGACATTGGGAGCCTTTCTCTGTAAGCGTCTCCATCCTGAGAATGACAAGTGAAGTTCAGGGGGGAGGGGAGAGAGGAGAGTGAGACAGAGAGAAGCAGGAAGGCAGACCTCAGAGGGGGAGGCAGGTAAACAGAGGGAAATACAGCGGGAGGGAGTCTGAGAAACAGAGATCATTGGAGGGCTGAGCTAGGAGGCAGAAGCTTGGAGGCAGAGGAGAGTGAAGAAACCATAAGAAAAANAATGTCCTCCTCCAGGGGATTTTCCCAACCCAGGGACTGAACCTGTGTCTCTTATGTCTCCTGCTTTGGCAGATGGGTTCTTTACCACTAGCACTACCTGGGAAGCCCATAACATATTATCAGTCCAGTTCAGTTGCTCAGTCGTGTCCGACTCTTTGTGATACCATGAATCGCAGCACGCCAGGCCTCCCTGTTCATCACCTCTCCTGGAGTTCACTCAGACTCATGTCCATCGAGTCCATGATGCCATCCAGCCAACATATTATCATTTCATCCTAAATCCCATTTTTGTGTTTATTTTATCATGTACAAACTATTAGTATAGTAGGACATGTAATCATGTGCACTTGTATCAAGGTGGGGAGGGGTCCATGTTCAAAATGTTTCAACTATAGGGTTGTTTTATCACCCAACTCAGAGAACGCTGTTTCAACACAGGAAGTCAGTGCTGAAGAATTAGATCAGAGGGCTCCTTTCCAGAGGATTTCATGTGGGAATCAGAAGAAAAGATTTTGTAGCTCTGAAGAGAATTCTTAAGGTTGTACAAGAAGATTCAACAAACAAAAGATTGGAGACAAATTGTAGGTTTCCCCATTGCCCTGGAGTGCTGCACTTGGATTACTTATGACGTCACCGTGTGTCTTACAGTATGCACTATTTTGACCCACTTTATTTGTCTCACTCACTTCATTTGTCTCGAGGTCCTCTGAGTCTCACATCATGTGTGTCCACGGTGAGGTCCCAGTGGGTGATTCACGGTGCTCTACGTGGAGAGGAGATGGCAGGGCCCATGCTGACACCGGGACATTGGGAGCCTTTCTCTGTAAGCGTCTCCATCCTGAGAATGACAAGTGAAGTTCAGGGGGGAGGGGAGAGAGGAGAGTGAGACAGAGAGAAGCAGGAAGGCAGACCTCAGAGGGGGAGGCAGGTAAACAGAGGGAAATACAGCGGGAGGGAGTCTGAGAAACAGAGATCATTGGAGGGCTGAGCTAGGAGGCAGAAGCTTGGAGGCAGAGGAGAGTGAAGAAACCATAAGAAAAACTCAACACTTGCGAAGGGTTGTGCAAACATTTAGTAATTTTCTCATTCATCGTAATTTCAGTTATGTTGAGGGCTTTACTTAGACATGATTCCAATCTGTATTATCACACTCTTTTAAATAAACTTGCTTTACATCTGGAATTTCGGGCATTAGAGGTTCTAGAGTGTGCTGTGCCCTTGGGCTGGGAAAGGGTATATTTTTGGGGTGGCCTCAGAGCACCAAGTTTTGGAATCTGAAGCTCTGGGTGTCAGTCATTAAGCTGCCTGGGGGGTGTCCTGGTCCTCTCCCCCCAGAAGCTGAGAACACATGTTCTCTCTGTCCTCATAGCTGCCTTGATTCCAGGAGACAGGACAGAGAGAGAGAGGAAGGGCTCTGGATGTGGATGCCTCCTTTCCTCTCCTCCCTGTGTTACCATAGTATCTCGTTTCCTTGGTTACCGGTGGCCAAGGAAAGGACACTGGGCAAGTGCAGGATTTTGATGGAGCTCTCTAAAGAGAGATGTCAGCACAGACCTTGTCTCATTTAAAAGAACACTCGTTCTGAGATGTTGCTCAGGAATGGGGGTGGGGAAGAAATGGGTGGTTCTCGTGAAGCTGGAATTTAGAAATTTCACTTCAACCGGATAGAAAAGAACCACTTAAAAGATAACCTTGAGGAATCAAAGCCAGGGAGGCCTTACCCAGCTTTGCACATCGCTGGAGATCTGGAATTGGCAAGAAGGCTGTGATGCTAATTAAGAAATGATGTCTGCAAATGCTCACTTTAACTGCTCCCAGCTTGGACTGGCTCAGTAACTGGCTTGCTATTTTCCCTGGATAACTAAGCACCCTCAGGGAATATAGGGATTTGCCACTTCCACTGTGAGTGTCAGGCATCAGTCTTCAGTGGTCCCAAGAGGCCACAGAGACCTACAAGGTCTCTCCAGGGAGCCTCTAGATTGTTTTTGACAGCTGAATGATGTGGAGGAGAGCAGCCCTTGATTCTACTCAGCTTTTGAGAGTCCGTCAAGATATCTCTCCCTCCTATACATTTGTCTTGACTTTTCCACCCACAGTGGTGCCCTCCTTCAAGAACCTCAAGAATTACATTTTTGTCATTGAAAATCTTATCGTTGCCTTTACTACATTGCTCACTACCTGTATGATTATTGGTCTTTCTCCTCTGCCAGGTTTTGAATTTTCTCACTCTTCTTTTTAAAATTGTTTTATTTTGAAAGAGAGAGATAGGTAACACACAAAAGTGTTAATAAATTAGATCAGTATAAAAGGATCTGTGATAAAAAGGCTCCCCCAGCTGGAGTCCCCATCTGTGCCCCTCAGGGCAGACATTGTTTCTACTTCTTGTGTGTTTGTCTAGGGAGTGGATGCAGAAATGAGTGTGTTTTTCTGTCTCCCTTCCTATTTCTCCTTCATCCTTTATCTTCCTGCCTCTGTCTCTTTAATCTGATATAGTCCACGCTATTCTGCTTGCTACATTAAAAAAAAATTAGCAACCTATCTTGAAGATTTTTAAAGTATGTATAGAATTTTAAAAATGCAATGTGGCATTCCACTGTATGAGTCTACCTCTTTTCTCACTCATCTTGGCTTTCCAAAGGCTTCCAGTACAGACCTAGCCCATAGTAGGTGGTCAATGAGCATTTGTCAGATTTTTCATTCATAAAAAAAAAAAAAAAACCTCTCTATGAAAAAGAGATCTTAATTAGTGCATCAGGGATATGAGAAGGTCAACTACATGGGAGGATTTCCCCCCCAAAATAAGGCATGTGTATTTGGTGGGAGTATGGTAGTGCCTGTGGACTTGCTGGGGGAAGAGGAAAGTAAAAGGTTGCCAAAGGGGCCCCAAATGGACCTAAACGTAAGGACCCAACTTTCTGGGACTTTGCTTGAAGAGCAGGTGGTTTCTCAGCTGGTGTTCTATGAATCCTGTCCATTCTTCGGCTGGTATTTTTGACTGCGGTCTGGATTTGTTCCCTCGGCTTTTGTTTGATTTCTTTACAGGCAGAGACAATGTGAAAGCTCTCTGGCTGTCATCTGTGGCTGACTGCTAGCTTGCGCAGCCTGGTTTATGGCTCAGAGCTGCCGTGGTCAAGTGTAGGCTGTCAGGATAATGATGTGGGACATGCCACGCAGCCTCACACTCCGGGGCACCGTTATATTTCCTAGGAGGATGAAGACGCCTGGAAATGAGGGCTCCTTCTCCCACTTTCTGTCTGTGCTAAAGCTAATAGTTTAGGGGAAGCCATGTGCACTGTAGTTTGCTCCTGAGAGACTTGTGTCCTGAGTTTAGTCCTTCACCCACACCTGCCATTATTTTGTCCCCACTTTGAAGCAGACAGGTATCCAGGAAGCTTGAAGGAGGCTGTGCTTTCTGGAAGAGGTGACAGAAGGGTGTGGTGTAACAACAAAAATTAAGACTCAATATTACATGTTGCCTTGACATCTGGTAAAATTGAGATGGCCTCCAACGGTTTAACTACAAGTTCTTCAGCTAAGGCTGCTCCCAAGGACACCATCCCCCGTCAGTAACCCTCCTTATCAAAGGACCAGGCATAGTTCCTGCTTATCTCTGGGTGGTGGGTTTCAGTCCCCTCCCTGTTAATGGAATTATTCAGACAGAGACCACATCCTCCCAGGANAGCCCACCAGGTTCCTCCGTCCATGGGATTTTCCAGGCAAGAGTGCTGGAGTGGGGTGCCACTGCCTTCTCTGTTCATGTGTGTAAATGTACATAATTCAAAAGGGAATTCTATTTTACCAGGAAAAAACAATCAGAATCCTACACCTGTGACTCTGGCTTAGCATGCATGGCGACACCTGCGGTGGTGCTGCTCCACCATGAACACTGGGCGATGACAAACTGTACCTGTAATCCAGGCCTCAACACTGAATCCAGATTGTTCTTCCTTGTCATTCCTTAGAGACCTGCAAGCTTTCAAGTAATTCGAAACTTGAGTTTTTCCTCCGCTGTACACTGTAGAGCTCTTCCAACTGCTGTGAGAGCCCTTTGGTGGGCAGCTACTGCAAGAAATGACCCTGGACCTTTCTGGAAGCCTTGCCAAGACTTAGCAGGGTGAAAGGGTAGGCAGGCTGTTTCATCCCCTGGTTTAGCCAACCCTGGGGGCGTGGCCTCCTCAGCACCAAAGATGCAGTTTTGTGGGGAACAGAAAAGTAATTCAGTAAAAAAACNTTTTTTTTTTTTCCCCTTCAGAGAAAAATTAAAAGCCACTCTTTAGCTTAGATCAGTGTCATTTTCTGAGGCTGTCTTAATGTAGAAAGTTTAAAGATCTCACTTTAAGTAAATCCTCTTCTGACAGGGAATATAATTCAAATGCATGTTTGAGACAGTGTGATTGGAAGGCCTTTACTGGTTCTGTCAGAACTACGTGAGATTAGACACTGATGTTGTAGTTAACGTGAGCTCCCTCTAATCCCAGTTGTCCTGGAGGAGGGATGTGTGTGGACAACCATGAAGTCAGGACTGATGTGATTACTAAGTGGTTTCCACCAACTTGTGGGGATTCCTGCTTCTCTGTGATGAGTGAGGTCTGCAAGATTCCTGCAGATTAAGGCTCTCTCACCAAAGCTGCTCAGCGTGAATCAAGCAACAAATCTGCAATTTAATATGGCTCGAGAGAAGAGAAAGTACCTAATGTAACAGACAAAGCTGTCTAGGATGGAATGTAAGTGGTTGAGAGAAATAACCACTGTCCACAGCATTTGGCAGGTATGAACTCACCATGTGTCCTTATCGATTTATTGACTGGAGTGACATCTGTAACCTGTTTTCACTTACTCTGAGATGATTGAAGTCTCTTGTCCACAGGGATGATACCCATTTGGGGAAAGATCAAAAGGATATGGAAAAATGATCCACCAATTACTACCATTCCCAAGGAATTTCAAGACTATTTTTTTTAAGTAAGGAATTATAAAGAAGATTATTTATGGAAAAAGAACATTTAAATACATTGATTTGCCTCCTGATAGTATATTTACCTATCAGGGGAATGATACATTTAGTAAAAAAAAAAAAATATGTATATATATAATTTCATTACCATTTTTGAAGAAATTCTCAATATTTTTTTCTTTGATGTTTCTCTCTCTTGTCAGAACCTTGAACTTCTGCCACACTTCCTTTTCAATATCATTTACTTTAACTGCAAAACACCGTGCAGAAAGTAGAATATTTGCCCTAGCTAAGTCACTTCAGTCGTGTCCGACTCTGTGCGACTCCATAGGCGTCAGCCCACCAGGCTCCCCTATCCTTGGGACTCTCCAGGCAAGAACACTGAAGTGGGTTGCCACTTCCTTCTCCAATGCATGAAAGTGAAAAGTGAAAGTAAAATCGTTCAGTCGTGTCCGACTCCTACCGACCCCGTGGACTGCAGCCCACCAGGCTTCTCCATCCATGGGATTTTCCAGGCAAGAGCACTGGAGTGGGATGCCATTGCTTTCTCCATTTGCCTCTTAGAACTCCCCCAAAATATCTGAATGTAGGACAAGAAGTTGAGTGTGCAAGACAGATCATTACTTCATAGAAGTTAGTCTCAAAGTGTTTCCATTTCCAGTGACTCAGATATTTGCTTCTCTAATGTAAGAATTAATCCCATCCAACTCTGTAAATAGCATTCGCAGCAGGACCCCAAAGACTTGCAGAAGCTCCATGAATTTGGGGCTCTATCCATCACAGTATGGAGTCTACCTGCTCCATGACCTACTTCCTAAATGCTGCACCTACCACTCATGTCTTATTCTCAATCCAAAAAAATGGGAAACTTGGTTTTGCTATGAGAGAAATATTCACCATGTCACATATAATAACATGAGTTGATTGCCTGTTTAATTAACCCATTGTTCTCCCCAGTACCTTTCCTGAAATATACACACATTGTTCCAGCGGCTTTCACACCTCTCAGGGGCTCTATGTGGTCATTTGGGGTGATGTCAGTGTCCATAAGAACAATGCATTTGAAAAGTTGAACAGGACAAAGATTTAGTATAAAAGTTTCTGTTCCAAGAATTAGAGTGTATTGAGAAACTGGTATGAATGGAAGACATTGAGAGTAGCCCCATTAAGTCATGGCTTGAAATTAAAGTTTAAAAAATATACATACCACAGAATATTTCATTTATCCTCCAATTATAAATAAAAAATTAAAAAGTATTTCAGAGAAACGCTCAATTTCTGATTTGTTAGTGTCAACAGGTAGGAATTAGTATGAAATGTCAATGATGTGATCCTCCCCACCCCTATAAGCTCCTCTCCCTTGGTAGATTACCTTTCAGGGTCTTTAACTCAGTTAACATAAAAAAGCTAGGTCCCATAGTCTGCATAACCCACATCATTACCTACTGACTTTATGGATAAAAGTGCTGACAGTGGAAATGTTTCATGACAATGTCGATGTGAATATGAAGATGTCACCCTTATCAAATACTCCCACCAACTCTGTCATCTGGCCATCATTATCCTCCTTGTGAGTATGTGCTACCAGGATTTTGCTCGACGCATATTTAACTTCAAACATATTTTTACCCTCATCTGTGAGAAAGAGAATATACTTATGCACAACATCACCTTAATTTATTGTCAGGACGACTGATCGTGGCAAATTGAGAGTGTTAGCAACAGCTCCTCTTGTATTGATCTGTGTCTCACTCCATGGGTGGAATGTTAACGTTGCAATGTCAGCAAGGAAAGTAGCTAGAACTGTTTTATCCCAACCTTTTCATACAGTTGACCTGATAACACTTAGATTGTAGTCAAACATGTATCCCTTAGGACATGTAAAACTAGAAATGTTGCTTAGGGCTGTTATAAAGAATTTAGGGATAAAAATCTTAGCTGCATCCCCATGGCTTCGAATGAAAGCTACTTTTATGGTTGAATTCAGAATGATTCCCTTGGATTCAAGTTCATCCTCCAGACCTTGGATGGATTAAAATATTTTAAGATTGTTTTTAAAAAGTGAAAGACAATGAAGCGCAAACTCAAAATAGACCCTTCAGATGTCAGTTTGTAAGACTGTTGTAAATCATCTGTGAGAACCCTATGAAATACAGGTCTACACCGGTTATTGAGTAACACTGGTAATCGTGGGGAGACCTCCAAGCCGTGTGTTTGAAGCCTTGTCTCATGACAAAGTGCTTGGAGATCTTAGGGACTGGAGCCTGGTCACCCCTCTGATTGTTAGTAGGAGTAGAATTCAGGTATGTGGGGGTTATCGAAGGAAGTTGTGCGAAGACTTCTCCCCAAGCATACTCTGACCAGGGAAACATTCGTACTTACAGTCAACGGCATAAGTGTCATCTTCCTGCTTCATTCCCATGACGTGTACATATTCCTACTTTCCATCCCACCTTAAAAACAGAACGCATGCAAGGTGGTTGAAATAATGCAACAATTTGACATATAATTAGGATCTTGTCTGTTTCACCCCAAAGATTAAATGGGAGGTGTCACCTCAGTGCCTGCGAGCAATCTGACTTTCAAAAGAGAAGAAATATGTTCTCTAAGATCAAGTACGGAGAAGGCAATGGCACCCACTCCAGTCCTCAAGGATGGCTTGTCTACACATTAAGTCTGAACGGTACTTCCAAAGATATGGGCTTCCCTGGTGGCTCAGCTGGTAAAGAATCTGCCTGCAATGCAGGAGCCCTGGGTTCGATCCCTGGGTCGGGAAGATCTGCTGGAGAAGAGATAGGCTACCCACTCCAGTATTCTTGGGCTTGCCTTGCGGCTCAGCTGGTAAAGAATCTGCCTGCAGTGCAGAAGACCCTGGTTCAATTCCTGGGTCAGGAAGATTCACTGGAGAAGGGAAAGGCTACCCACTCCGGTATTCTGGCCTGGAGAATTCCATGGACTAAAAAGTCAGACACGACTGAGGGACTTTCACTTTCACTTCTTCCAAAGATAACCTGCAAATGCAAAGCAAGTCATGTTTAAAACCAAGTAAACATGGAGAAGACTTTTGAAAGTCCCTTGGACTACAAGGAGATCCAACTAGTCCATTCTAAAGGAGGTCAGTCCTGGGTGTTCTTTGGAAGGACTGATGCTAAAGCTGGAACTCCAATACTTTGGCCACCTCATGCGAAGAGTTGACTCATTGGAAAAGACTCTGATGCTGGGAGGAATTGGGGGCAGGAGGAGAAGGGCAATGACAGAGGATGAGGTGGCTGGATGGCATCATCGACTCTATGGACATGAGTCGGAGTGACCTCCGGGAGTTGGTGATGGACAGGGAGGCCTGGCGTCCTGCGATTCATGGGGTTGCAAAGAGTCGGACATGCCTGAGTGACTGAACTAAACCGAAACATGGAGAAATCTAGAATTTTAGGGAGAAATTAAAAGAATAAGCCTTTACAAAAAATAATTCCTGGAAACAGAGAGGTGTAGACAATGATTCTTTAGACAGTATGATAGGAAAAATAAAATCACAAAAAAATTAGAGAGAGAAATGTTACATTTTCTCAAAACACACATTCTTTTTGCAGAACATTACCTAAGAGGATTACCCACTGAATGACAGATGTATGTGTACACACATATTGACACATAGACACACAGGAGCCAACACACAAGTACACATGATATGCTTCTATGACATAAGGAAGTCATATGTATATAGATATATGTGTATGTATGTATGTGTGTAAAATTTATGATAAGTGTATATTGTCAACTAAATACCAGAAGACTTTGACTGACTTCATATCTGGGATGTGTGAAAAAAGGGAAGCATACACCCAAAGCAAATATTAATAGGGAAATAAAGAAACAAGAACTGAATCGATTTTTTAACAGACACCTTAGAAATTATTTCCACAATGAATTGTGTTCACTGTCATTAGCCCTTCAAAAATCCATTAAATTTGCTCAAAGCAACCACAAAGTGGGAACAAGACCATTCTGCAAAATTTACAAAATTGTATATACGCAAAGAATATCCTTTCCCTTGGCTTGAGAAATGTGACATCCTGCATAAGCAGATCAGAGATAAATTTCTTAAATATTATGCTGAGTGATAAAAGCTGGGGAAATGAAGCAGGACTCATAATTTTTTATGTCTGAAGTTCTAGGAGAGGAGAGATTAAACAGTTCCCTTGTTACCTGTGACTCAAGGGGTAGACATTTAATGGCGAGGAAAAGGAGATTTAGGGCAGAGGTGGAGGAATTTTATATCTGCACTGTAGAGATTGTGCAAAAGATGTGCACCTGTCAAAGCACACTGAACTATGCTCTCCACAAGGATGCGTATAATTACACATACATTCACTTCAGTCCAGTTGATTTCAGAAAGCATAGACTCATGCAGATTCAAGCATCTGTGTGTTTGCTGATGCTCAGTCCTGTCTGACTCTTTGTGACCCCATAGACTGTAGCCCGCCAGGNGAGTGGTGCCTAAGAATCCGCATTCTAACAGGCCCAGGTTGTTCTCATTTGGGTGATATCCAGCTATGGCTTCCAAAGCTTCTCCTTGCAGTCTGGATGCTGATAGGGAGTCCGGGGAAGTGCAGGAAATACGATGTCTCACTGCCTTTATGTAGTCTATTTTGTCTTCCTGCTTAAAGGTACCCCTGCCCCTGCAAAGGGGGTCAGGGCTTTCCAGTTCCATCAACACTTGGTTCTGGAGGTCAGAGCCAATGGCAGTGAAGCATTTACAAGCTTGTTCTCCTTTTAATAAAATCTGGAAGGTTAAGTCACAGAGTCCCACTGAGCAGGGAGCTTGGAGGAGCCTCATAGGGGGATGAGGGTGGAGTGGGAAAGTATGAGAGGTGGCTCAGTTTGGAGTCTGGACTTCTCCTTGAAGCTCAAAAGTTACCTTGCCTGGCTGGGCCAAGTGGGGAACAGGAGACTTCTCTTTCAAGATCCCTATTAATAGTTGAATCTAAGTGTATAGGAAGTCACAGAGGAATTTGACATAGCTAGCCACTGGGTACATATATGCATTTGTTCACTCACTTTATATTTATCGATATCTTATTATGTTCCAGGGAAGCATTGTGTCAGGGGCTGGGTAAACAGGAGTGAATTAAATAGACATGAGACTTAGCCAGAGGGAGCTCACAGATTGGTGGTGCATCTGTGTTCAGTCACTAAGTCATGTCCGACTCTTTGTGACCCCACGGACTGTAGCCTGCCAGACTCCTTCTGTCTAGGGGATTTCCTAGGAAAGTATACTGGAGTGGGTTGCCATTTCCTTCCACAGGGGAACAGATTGGTGGAGAAAGGAATTAAAGAAGGAAGTAAGTGAATACATAATACTGATTGGTTCAGTGCTATAATAGAAAAGATGCTTTGACGGTCTTAGTAGGATTCTTTCATTTGCAATAGGAGAAACCCATCTAAAAATTGTCTAAGCAGAAAGATAAATTGGCTCAAGTAACTAGGTCTTTATCTCACTGCCTTTCTGTTGTTGGCCTTCTTCTCTTGGGCTTCCCTCACCCCACCCCCACCCTTGCCAAGGGTCCTGGTTTCCAGCAGCCCTGTGGATATGTCTGCATGGTTGTAATCCAAGCAGAAATAGAAGTTAGCTCTCAGTGTGCTTTGCAAAACTCCTGAGAGAGGACTTTGATTGGCAGCTCAGGAGTCACTTGCTAAGGTCTGTAGCTAGAGGGTAGAGAGACTTGAGTTCCACCTGAACCCCAGGGAATGGGGAAAGAACAAGTCCCCAAAGGTATGGAGGTTAAGGGTGGGAAGAGAGAATTATGCAGACAAGGCAGTGTCCAAGGACAGAGGAACCTCACTGATCTGTGGAGTTCGGAAGCGCCTTTCTTAGAAAGTGCTATTCGGATGAAGATGTCCTTTCTCTGTTTCTGAAAAGGTTTGATGCCTGAGAGGTACAAAGAGGAGAGGGCCAGCATATCTGGACTGTCCTTTACATCTGCAGTCATTTAGGGACGGGAAGGCATGAGAGGGTTTCTAAATGACTATTAATACAAGTCAGCAACCGTTGAGCTACTCCAGGGCAAATCATTCTGAGTGGAGTGAGTGGCCTTCTTCCCCAGAGGCAAGTGCTGGCCGAGATTACATCTAATGATGGCAACTTCAGCACCTAGGCAGGGACTGGGACTGGTGGTACATCTCTCTGGGTTGATACTTGGCTTACTTTTCTAAAGAATTCATTTTATAATTTTATTTCTCCTTTTTATTAAAAAATTAAAGGGTATCTACAATACACAATGTTTATTTCAGAAATAAGTTAAAATCAGATAAGCAAAGAGCAAAACAAGAATCACTCTAAAGTTCACTTTCCACTTGGGAACATTTTAATGTATAGTCTTCTGCTTCTTTTCTTTCTTCTCTTCCCTTACTCTTACCCACCCCCCCCACATATGCACACACATATGTGTTCCTACATATATATATGTGTGTGTGTGTACATATTTATATATACCTATATATGTAAAATGGACTCAATTATAAAATATTCTGAAATCTGTATGACCTATCACATATCATTCTTAAGTGTCTCCCTCAGTTTATTAGGAATATTGTTCTAATGGTTTTTTTTTCTTGTAATATATTTGTCAAGTTTTGGTTTTAGAATTAAACCAGTCTCACAAAATGAATTGGAAAGTATTATCTCTTCTGAAAATTTTAATAGAATTTGTGTAATTTCTTCCTTAAAATTTTGATAAAATTCACAAGTAAAGCTATCTGAGCCTGGAGTTTTCTCTAGGGGAAAGGTTTAGATCAAACATTCAATTTCTTTAATAGATATAGGGTGAATTATTTTATTTGATAATTTTTGTCTTTCAAGGAATTTGCCCATTTTCACAAGTGCTTTTCAGTTTATTGGTATAAAGTTGTTCATAATATTCTCTCATTATCCTTTTGATTTCTATAGGATCTATAGTGACGTCTCTTCTGATATTGGTAATCTCTCTCTCCCTCTCCTTCTTCCTTTCTTTCCCCTACCCTTTCTTCCTGTCAGTATAACTAGGAATTTTTAAATTTTATTTGTTTTTTCAAAAAACTGACTGCTGGTTTTATTAATTTTGACCATTTTTCTCCTTTCTAATATAAGCATTTAAAAGCACTACTTTAGCTGCATCACACAAGTTTCAATAAGTTGTGTTTACATCATTCTTCACTTTAAACATATTTCTTGTTTTCCTTGTAATTATTTATTTGACTCAGAAACTCCTTAGAAATGTGTTATTTAGTTTCTAAATGTGTTTTCATTTTCAAATTATTTATCTGTTGTCAAGGTTTTAAAATTTGATTTCATGTGATCAGTTTGATCAGACTACAGACGTAATGTGATTTCAATCCATTTAAATTTACTAAAGCTTTTTTGTTTGGTTTTTATGGCCCAGCATATAGTCTATCTTGGTAAAAATTTTTTTTTTTAATGCAATATGGATTCTACTGATGTTGGCTGTTACATTAAAAAAAAAAAAAATTTGGCCACACCCTGCGGCATATGGAACCTTAGCTCTCTGACCAAGGGTCAAATCGGCACCCCCTGCACTGAATTGAGGGTGAAATCTTAACCACGGGGCCTCCTGGGAAGTCCCTGGCTGTTGCATTCTATAAACACCAGCCAGTCGAGCTGGTTGAGTGATCTTCAAGTGTTTTGTATCTTTATAGATTTTTTTCTGTCTACTTATTCTATCAAATACCGAAAAAGTGTCCTAAAATTTCCAACAGTAACGGTGAATGTGTCTTTTTCTCCTTTCATTTCTGTCAGTTTTTGCTCACGTATTTTAAGTTTTGTTACTAAGTGCATTTACATTTAGGATGGCTTTGTATTCTTGATGAATTGACCCTTTTATCTTTCAATAGGAAGAATCAAGAACACTTCCCGATTCAGTTGGTTAACAAGGCTTGTGTTACATTGATATTAAAACCAGATCAAAACATTACAAGATAAAACTATACAACAATATTCCTTATGCACACAAAAGCATCCTCAAGAAATACTAAAAAATTGAATCTAGCAATATATAGACAGTATAATGCATTACGTTAGCTTGAGTCCTCCAGGAAACAGATGATGATATAGTTTATTGCAAGAAATTTATTTGGGGGTAACATCTGTGAAAGAGCTTTCGAGGTGGCTCAGTGTTAAAGAATCTGCCTGCTAATGCTGGAGATGTGGGCTCGACCCCTGGGTGGGAAAGATCCCCTGGAGAAGGAAATGGCACCCCACTCCAGGATTCTTGCCTGGAAAATCTCACGGACAGAGGAACCTTGCAGGCTACAGTCCATGGTGTCACAAGAGTCAGATACGACCTAGCGACCACCATCACCACCACCAAACACTTGTGCCACACAGGGACAAGAGCACAATTCTTCAGGGAAAGCTCTCAAACCGTGAAGCAGCTCTGATACCTGTGAAAGGAGGGGAGGAGGCAGGATCGGTCAGGAAGGTGCAGCTCTAGCAAAGCCTTGACTAGCCACTGAAGCTCCGTAGAAAAGACTGCTCGTTAGAGAACTTGTATTTCGTAGAACTGGACAGATCTCAGGACCAGTTCTAGAGCTTCCCCAATGATTCAGCAGTAAAGAATCCACCTGCAGATGCAGGAGACATGGGTTTGATCCCCTGGGTCCAACCCCTGGAGGAGAAGATCACAACGCATTCCCCATATGACATTCAACGAGTCATAAATTGAATAATGAAAAGAAATAAAAGGTATGCAGATTGGAAATGAAGGAGTAAACCTTTTTACCTTACAGATGACATGATCATCTATATAGAAAAATCCCAAGAAAACCCTAAAAGTGTTGTTGGAAAAAGAAGGGAATTTTAGAAACAGTACAGGATAGAAAATCAAAAAACAAAAAATCAATTGTTTTTCTATATACTAGCAATGGACAATGGGAAACTGAAATAAAAATAAAAAGACAGACGAAACTTGGATGTAAATCTAATAAAATAAGTACACAATCTGTACACTAAAAAATTTCTGAGACAAACTAAATATTAGCTGAATAAATGGGTATAGCAACATTTATAGGTGAGAGACTTATTGTTAAGGTGTCAATTCTCCCCAAAGCAATCTATAGATTCGTTGAAATCCCAATCAAAATCTTAATAGCCTTTCTTAAATTTGATAGGCTTATTTTAAAATATATATGAAAATGCAAATAATTTAGAATAGCCAGCATAATTTTTTAAAAACTGGGACAACCCAGAGGAATGGTACGGGGAGGGAGGAGGGAGGGGGGTTCAGGATGGGGAACACGTTTATATCTGTGGTGGATACACGTTGATGTATGGCAAAACCAATACAATATTGTAAAGTAACTAACCTCCAATTAAAATAAATAAATTTATATTGAAGCAAAAAGAAAAACATTGGAGGACATTCACTACTTGATCAGTATGATACACCTACTGAAACTTGATAAGTTACACTTATCAAGGCAGTATGGTGTTGCATAAAAAAATCAACATATAGATTAGAGGAACAGAAGGGAGATTCCAGAAATAAATTTGCACGTATAAAGCCAACTGATTCTTGACAAAAGCACCCAAGTAATTCAGTGAGGAAATGTTAGTCTTTTCAACAAAGATGTAGGCCCAATGTGATAACTGATGCAGAAGAATTGGATATCAGTGTTGAAAAAATAAACCTCAACCATTACATATAAAATTTAAAACATAAACCTGGAAGTTATCATAGACTTAAACATCGAAATGAAAACTATGACGTTTCTAGAAGAACATATAAAAGGAAAATCTCTGCAATTTTGTTGGGCAATACTATATTAGACAGGATATAAAAAGCACAAACCATAAAAGCTGGTTAGGTCAGACTTCATAAAAACCCAAAAGATACTCTTTTGAAAAACACTCTTTAAAAAAGGAAACGTAAACCAAAATTGGGAATTAATTCACAATACATCCATCTGGCAACAGGCTTGTATATGAAATCTTTAAAGCATCCTCACAATATAATATTAAGAAGACAGATCATCTAATTTTAAAATAGACAAAATACAGACATTTCTCCAAAGAAGACAGATGACCAACAAGCTCATGAAAAATGCTCAACTTTGCAAATTATTAGAGAAGCGCAAATCAAAGCTACCATGTGGAATCATCTCACACCAGTTCAAATGGACATTATGAAAAGGTCTACAAATAATCAGTGTTGGAGAGGGTGCAGAGAAAAGGGAATCCTCCTACACTGTTGGTGGGAATGTAAATCGGTGCAGCCGTTGTGGAAAACAGTACTGAGGTTCCTTAAAAACTAAAACCAGAGTTATCATATGATCCAGCAATACCATTCATGGGGCATACATAGAGAAAACTCTAATTCGGGGAGGGTGGTGAGAGGGGGGTTCAGGATTGGGAGCTCATGTACACCCATGGCGGATTCATGTCTATGTATGGCAAAACCAATACAGTATTGTAAAGTTAAAAAATAAATAAATAAAATAAAATATTTAAAGAAAAGAAAAGATACCTGCACCCCAATGTTCATTGAAGCAGTATTTACAATAGCCAAGATATGGAAATGACCTAAATGTCCATTGACAGCTGAGTGGATAAACAAGATGTGGTACCTATAGACAATGGAATACTACTCAGCCATAAAAAGAATGAAATAATGTCATTTGCAATAGCATGGATGGATCTAGAGATTATCATATTACGTGAAGTCAGTCAGACAAAGACAAATATTATATGGTATCACTTGTTTGTGGAACCTAAAAAATAATATGAATGAATTTATTTGAGAATGAAAATAGACTCACAGACACAGAAAACAAACATATGGTTACCAAAGGGGAAAGAGGAGAAGGGATAAATTAGGAGTATGAGACTAACTAGGAGTATGACTAACTAGCTTCTCGGGTAGCTCAGCTGGGTAAGAATCTGCCTGCAATTCAGGAGACCCTGGTTTGATTCCTGGGTCAAGAACATCCCCTGTATTGATGTTTTTCTTTCTGGCTTACTTCACTCTGTATAGTAGGCTCCAGCTTCATCAACCCCATTAGAACTGATTCAAATGTATTCTTTTTAATGGCTGAGTAATATTCCATTGTGTCTATGTACCACGGCTTTCTTATCCAGGATGGGGACACTGTATACCTGTGGCTGATTCATGGCAATGTGTGGCAAAACCACTACAACATTGTAAAGTAATTAGCCTCCAATTAAAATGAATAAATTTAGAAAAAAAAATGTCCTTCAGAAAAAAAAAAGAAGATCCCCTGGAGGAGGGATAGGCTACCCACTCCAGTATTCATGGGCTTCCCTGGGGGCTCAGATGGTAAAGAATCTGCCTGTGATGTGGAAGACCTGGGTTCGATTCCTGGGTTGGAAAGATCCCCTGGAGGACAGCATGGCAAGCCTCTCCAGGATTTTTGCCTGAAGAATTCCTGTGGACAGAGGAGCCCGGTGGGCTACAGTCCATGGGAGTGCAAAGAGTTGGACATGACTGAGAGACTAAGCACAGCACAGCACATGAGATTAACAGATACATACCAATATAGAGAAAGCAGATAAATAGCGTGGATTTACTACATAGCACAGCTAACTATATTCAAAATATCCTATAAGAATCTCTAACGGAAAATAATCTGAAAAGAAATATATCTCACAATGAGATATAACTATACAACCATTAGAGTGATCAAAATGAAAAAGAAGGACAATACCAAGTGTTGGCAAAGTTGTGGGGCACCTGGAACTCCCCTGCATTTAGTGAGAATGTAAAATGGTACAGTCACTTTGGAAAACTGTTCAGCAGTCTTTAAAGTTTCTTTATTTTACTGCAGTATAGTTGCTTTGCAACATTGTGTTAGTTTCAGCTGTACAGCAAAGTGAATCAGTTACACATATGCATATGTCCCCTCTTTTTTAGATTTCCTTTCCATTCAGGTCACCACAGAGCATTGAGTAGAGTTCCCTGTGCTATATAATAGGTTCTCACTAGTTATCTATTTTATGCGTTTTAGTGTATATATATCAATTCCAATTCATCCCACCCCTCCTCCTTTGGTATCTATAAGTTTATTGTCTACATCTGTATCTCTAATTCAGCAGTTTTAAAAACTAGTTTAACATATACTTACCATACGACGTAGTCATTTCACTACTAAGTATTTACCACATATGTTCACAAAAAAAAAAAATCCCCAAAGAAATATTTATAGGAGCTTTACCCGAAATAGCTCCAACTAGAAATAACCAACCAACAACCTAAATATGCACCAACAGCTATACAATATGCATAAAATGAAATGCTGCTCAACAATAAAGAATGAACTGCTAATACAGATAAGATTGGTGACTCTATAAAACATTATGCTTAGCTAAAGCAACCAAGCACAGAAGACTGCATATTATATGATTCAACTTAGATAAAATTCTGCATTCTAATAGTCATTGCAGAATTATTCATAGGAGCCAAGACGTGGAAGCATCTATTGACTGATGAAGGATTAAGGGAAATGTGGAATATACGTACAATGGAACATTATTCAGCCTTAAAAAAGAAGGAAATTCTGCCATTTGCAACATGGATGAATCTGGAGGACATTATGCTAAGTGAAATAAAGTAGGCACAAAAAATTCCACTTATACGAGGAACCAAAAACTGTCAAACACATACAGGGGAGAGTTGGATGGTGGTTGCCAGGAGCTGGGAGACAGGGACAGAACGTGGAAAGGCATTATTCAAAGGGCATAAAATTTCATTTATGGAAGATGGCTAAGTCCTAGAGACTTACTGTACGGTATAGAGCCTATATTTAACAATGCTGTATTGTAGAGCTAAATACAATTAAGAGGGTGGCTCTTATACGTTCTTATTATAAAAAGTAATAATGAATAAAGAAGGTGGGGCAAAACTTTTGGAGGTGAGGGATAGGTTTCTGACATAGCTTGTAGTTGTGGTTTCACAGATGTACTGTTGTTGTTCATTTGCTCAGTTGTGTCCGACTCTTTGGACCCAATGGACGGCAGCATGCCAGGCTACCCTGTCCTTCACCATCTCCGAGAGATGTATAATTATTTCATCAAGTAGTATATGTCAAATATGTGTAGTTTTTTGGTAGGTCAATCATAACTCAAAGAAGAAATTCTAAAACAGACACTAATCTACAGTGACAGAAAACAGATTCCTATTTGCCTACAGCTGAGAGATTGAGGGAATTGACTGTCAAGATCAAGGAGAGACTTCTTCAAGTGATGGTAATATTATGTGTCTTGACTGGGGCGAAGGTCTCATGTGTATATACATTTGCCAACTCATAGAATTAATGAGTATGTTTTATTGCATACAAGTGAAACCGCAACAAAGTTACTTTGATTAAAAAGAGGCTCCTTAGTGTTTAATTATATGGATTTATTGAGTCAAGTCTTTAATAAATTTTCTACTCCTGGATATTTAGGCTGTTTCTGAGTTTTCATTATTTAAAAAATACCATTATGCATATATGTGCACATGCATCTTGGGATATATATTCAATTACTTTTTTAGGTTACATTTCTAAAATTGCATCACTTGATACGTACTGATAACATACATATTATAGGTGTTGGATCAAATTTCAGTCCCACCAACCACCAATGAAACACAGAGGGGATGAAGGAGGATGGGGATGGTTCCACCTAAACCTACCCCAGATAAAAAATCAACATTCAGAGATTTGGCCGTAGGGTCATCTCTGTCTTGCTTGTTAGAAAATCTGCCAATTTGCCTTTTTTTCAGTCCAGTAATCACAGGTGTTGTGGTTATTCTGAAAATATCATGGAGTCAAGCACTGATCCACTCTGGGAGGAGAGGGTTGGAGGTTGAGAGGGATTCTCTGGAATTAAAAGCCTTGCTTCGTAGGATTATTTTTAAGTTGTGGTTAAATATAAAATAATGTATATAAAACATTAAAATTTCCAGTTCAACCATTTTTTAAAAGACTAAAAGGAACAGTTTTAGGTTCACAGCAAATTTAGGCAGAAAGTATAGGGTTTCCGTATACCTTCTGCCCTCACATATGCATACACTCCCCCATTATCAACACCCTCACCAGAGTGGTATATTTGTTACAATCAATAGAACCTACATTGATACATCATCATCACAGAACAGTTTATATTAAGATTCATTCATGGTGGTGTACATTCTATAGGTTTAGACAGATACTTATGACATATCTCTACCACTGTAATATCATTGGAAGTAGTTTTATACCTTAAAAATCTTTTGTGCTCTAATTCACCAGTCTCCTCCCACCCCTAGCCACTGCTGACCATTGATCATAGGATTCTTTTTAAACATGGGCGAATGATCAAACATTAAATTTGGAATCCAATGTGATGAGAGCTATGCCAGAGGGCCAGAAGAGGCCACATTTGATATAACTGTTGAACGGAGGGTGGTTGTGCAGGCTCGGGCAGACTGGGAAGTGCAGGCTGCAAGCCCAACTCTGCCTTTATAGGAGGAATGTGCCACAGAGGCCGGACCTCACCTGGGGAGGAAGGACCTCCCTGAGGAGGCAGAGGCGGGGCAGACTATGTGTGCCCACATGCGAAAACTGGCATCCTGATCACCCTTAGGATGGAGCACTGAAGAAAGGGAAGGACACCTGAGATGTGCCATTAGCACCAGCTCCTGTCTGTACCCAGATCTGACTGTAGGAAGAGCAGATGGAAAAGGCCTTCCATCTCCAAGTCTGACTGCCCATGTTCCATCACGGTCACTGTCAAGGTTAAGAGCATAGGCTATGGAGTCAGACTGCGTTCAGAGCCCTGTCCGCTTCTTGCCGGTTGTGGGACTGTGAGCCATACATGCTGCCTCTCTGCGCCTCACTTTGCTCATCTGTAAAAGGAAGATAATAGTAGTGCCTGTTGTTGTTTAGTTGCCAAGTCATGTCTGACTCTTTTGCAACCCCATGGACTTTTGCAATCCCATGGCCTGCCAGGTTCCTCTGTCCAGGGGATTTCCCAGGCAAGAATACTGAAGCGGGTTTCCATCTTTCCAACCCAAGGATTGAATCTACATCTCTTGCACTGGCAGGTGGGTTTTTTTTTTTTTTCACTGAGCCACCAGGGAAGCCCAATAGTGGCGCATATGTCTTGGCTTATTGTGGGGATTAAATAAGCCTATCTATGTAAAGGTTTTAAAGTCCTCAGTAAAGTGTAGGTATTCTAGTTATCATTCAACCAGCACAAACTGTGTGCCTGGGCCAAGCCAGGATCATTTTAGGGTGTTGGGGATCCAGCATGAAGAAAACAAATAGATATCTCCTGCGAAGGTGATTGCATTCTAGTGAGTGGAAACAGAGGAGGAAACAGAAATTCAGGAAGAGACCAGATGTGATAAGTGCTGTTATGGGGGGTGACTGAGGATGGAAGGTTCTTTAGGTTTCCAGTGGATGGTCGGCAAAACTGTCTCGGGGGAAGGGCTTCTTAAGCAAAAATATGAAGGATGAGAAAAAGCCATGCAAAGTTCTGGAGGCAGAACCTTACATCAGCACATGCAAACAGGCAGAAGCCTGTGAGGCTGGAGGGCAGTGAGTGAGGGAGAGATGAAGAAAGAGTGACCAGAAACCCCATCTGCTGCAGCTCTGAGTGAGGAGTTCAGACTCTCTAGTGGTTCCACAGAAATACTCTAGAGACACGAGGCAGGAAACTGGCGTGTCTGATAAACCAGATGACTGTGATGTTCTCGCTGCTTCCTCTAATGTCTTTTTGTCACATTCTTAACAGCTGGTCATGCCAACCTATTACCATAAATTTGGTAAAAATGCACCACTCAGGGATGACGCTCCTGGGAGTAGCCTCTTTCCTGAGCCACTCTCCTTCTGTCCCCACCTTGCGCCACTGTCCAGAGGCAGGACGATGGGGCCACAACCAGGATGGTCTTGTGAGCTGCCCTGAGGATGTAGGAACCCCACTCACTCTTCAGTCATCAGCTGTTTTTTTTAATTTATTATGTTTTTTATTTTATTTTGAGCGTCTCTCTTGTGCACTGAACTGAGCTGGAGGCTGTGGACCAGAAGTGGATGCTGAGGTCTCTGTGCACGCCCTAGAGGGAGCTTGGTCTAGTCACGGAGTTAAGATTTGCCTGAAATATAGAAAGTAGTTTAAAAGTGTAAGTCGCTCAGTTGGGTCCAACTCTTTGCAACCCCATGGACTGTAGCTGCCAGGCCCCTCTGTCCTTGGAATTCGCCAGGCAAGAATGCTAGAGTGGGTTGCCATGCCCTCCTCTAGGAGATCTTACCAACCCAGGGATCGAACCCAGGTTTCCCATATCGCAGGCAGATTCTTTACCATCTGAGCCACCAGGGAACCCAAGTGGTTTAAGGCATGATCAAAATTCACTGTTAGATTGGATGGCTTATAGGCAGCCAAGGGATATAGGAGTTCAGAAAGCCGGCAATGCAGATGACAGATTTGAGAGTTCCCGTAGACCATGGCAGCAGCCAGGGCCCCAGTAGAAGATTCCCACAACTGCAGTTCTACCAAACCTCTGGGAGAAAACAGATCCTCTGGGGTAAACCCAGAAGAGACTCTGATAGCAGCTACCTCACGGGGAGACACACACACACACACACACACACACACACACACATACACACACACACACCTCTTTAATACCTATGATCCTGGTAGAAGTGAAAAGTTCACAGCTGAACAATACCACCCTGACCTTTAAATGTCTTCAGGTAAATAGCAGTGAGCCGGGTGTGGGAGTGGGGACCTTCAGCTGGAATTTCCGAGTTCTGATGACTGGCCCTGCAGCTTGAGCTACTGACCTGATTTTGGCATGTTCAGAAAACTTTTCTCTGAATCAACCAACCAGCCAGTTAACCAACTAGCACTTTAAAAGTTTTATGTAATTTTAATTTTTTTCAGTTTTCTTGAGATGTAGTTGACATACATCACTATATAAATGCTAGTTTAAATCACTGTTTAAATATGTTTGACTTACATACATTGTGCCTAATATTATCTAATAATTACCACAACGAGCTTAGTTAATGTCATCTGTCATCTCATTTAGATACAATAAAGAGAAAGATAAAAAAAATTCCTTGCGATAAGAACCATTAGGATTTACTCTTATGTATCCCAGAGCACGGGGAACTGTAGTCATCGTGTTTACATTATGTCCCTAGCACTTATTTATCTTGTAACTGGAAGTTTGTACATTTTGACTCCCTTCATTCAATTCCCCCTCCTCCATCCCATCTCTGAATATGATCTATTTTTCAACTGCTTTGTTTTCTGCTCTTTAATATTTTTCATTTTTTAGATTCCACATAAAATGTGATTATTCAATATTTGTCTTTCTCGGTCTGATTTGTACACTTAGGATAATGCCCTCTTAATTCCTCCAAGTTTTTGCAAATGACACGATTTCCTTTTTTCTTAAGGCTATATGATATTACATTTTGTGTATCCATACCACATCTTTTTTATCCATTCATTTGTCAGTGGACGCTTAACAACCAGTACTTTCTGAGTTGTCTGCCTGGTGACACAGGTCTGGTGTATGTATTCAAAGAGCTTACAGCCAACTAGGAAATGTGCAGTGTACATCCAGTAACCACCAAGTGATGGTGGGCTGGTTAAGAGCTTGGTTCCAGACCAGAAAGTCCCAAACCAGAATTTCAAAGCCCACCCCCTGTTTACTTGTGAGCTCCAGAAACCACACCAAAAAGCTCTACCTCTCCATCAAGAAAGTGGGGCCAATAACAAACTCTTTCTTTCAGGTTAATGTGAAGAAGAAGCACAGGTCCTGGAAAAGAGTATACATTCAATACATGTTCAGTCTTTTGAAAACTCTGTCTGTAACCATTACTCAAGCTGCTATGCTTATGTATTAGTAATAGCAACTGTGTGTTCTTAGCTTGGCCCCTGCAAGCAGCCTGAGTTGGAGACCATGCGTGGAAGGCTCGGTGGGGAGTGTTCTTGGGAAATGCCCCTGGGAGGGGCGAGGGTGGCAGGAACGGGCAGTCAGTGAAGCAAGCCCTCCAGGGAGCTCCGCAGCTGGGTGGCCCTTCAGACGGCCCCACTGAGACAGGGAGTGGCCGTTGTATCCCTGCATCAGCCCGTGTTTGGCCATGCATGTGTGCTAAGTCACTTCAGTCATGTCCAACTCTTTGTGACCCTAGGGACTGTAGCCTTCCAGATTCCTCCGCTCATGGGATTCTCCAGGCAAGAATACAAGAGTGGGTTGCCATGCCTGTCTCCAGGGGTTCTTCCTGACCCAGGGATCAAATCTGCATCTTACATCTACCTACATTGGCAGGCTGGTCCCTTAGCACCTCCTGGAAAGCCCTCATTGTCCACGGGAAAGGGCCAAACCCTGGGTGAGGCAGGTCTCTGGAGCTGAGGGCTGTTCCCAGAAGGATGCACTTTGAGCCACAGCATCTGGGGTCCTCGGCAGCTGCGGGTGGATGGGGTCTGGGCGAGGCATCCAGAGCGCTCTGTGATGTGTCTCATTAGGTGGAACTCTGGAGTTCAGGATGTGGACTTTCATTCTTAACTGGCAAGGAGCCTGTCGTGTGACCATGAGGAAGCCATGTTCCTTTTGGGAACCAGAGCTTCCCCAAGATAACATGAAGTTGTTGGTCTGAAATTACTTCCACGTCCAGCACTCCATGGGCTGAAGCAGTCAAAAGGTTTCATGGAGGAAGAGTGACCTGAGTTGGATCTAAAAGATGACCAGGGTTTGGCTAAGGAGAGCAAGGAGGAAAGGATGAAGAGCCAGCCAGGATTCTGTGCAGGGAACCCTTCCAGCAACTTTCCAGCCTCAAAACTGGCTCCAACCCTCTCTGGTCCCCAGATTTTAAGCTCCCTGAAGTTGGGGTCCATGTCTTGTTTGTGGTGGCCTCTTGAGTGTCCAGTACAGACATGAGCACCAATCATTGCTGAATTATAAGGCAGCAGGGCTCTGCTTCCCATTAGCTCCCCTGAGTCCTTATAGAAAATGTACAATAGTGGGGACAAACCCTTCACCATGGAGAGCCTGTGATGAGCTGCTGGGCAGAAGAGAGAGCCTCAGCTGGATGCTGCAGAGTCTGGTGGGAGCTGAATCCTGGGACTGTGGAATAAGTCCCCTGCTGTGCATCACTCCCTAGTAAGGAGGAGCTGCTAAGAAAAACCAGCCCTCCCTCCCCTATCCCCTTCCCCACATCCTCCAGTATGGAATGGGAGTTGATGGAAAGATGCTCACCACCCAGCNTCCCCTGCTGTGCATCACTCCCTAGTAAGGAGGAGCTGCTAAGAAAAACCAGCCCTCCCTCCCCTATCCCCTTCCCCACATCCTCCAGTATGGAATGGGAGTTGATGGAAAGATGCTCACCACCCAGCCATTACTGGACCCAGGCCTCTGTTGCCTTTGTAGGGACCACTGCAGACATGCTAAAATCTCCCCCAGACTGGATCCTTCCTTTCTGTTTTGGTTTAAAACCTCTCACAGTTCCAACTTCTGCTTCCAAAGATGGCCTTTCAGGAGTTAACCAAGCCCATCTGCATTCTCCCCAACTCCTCCATCCCCACTTTTCTTCCTGGGATTCTGAGATGAAGGCCCACAGGCTGGGCTGAGCAGTTACTCTAAACCCTGAGAGCCTGAGCCTCCCTTCCCCTCTGGAGGAGCTCTCCTCACCGACTCCTGCACTGGCAGGTACTCAGCACAACTTCAGCAACACTTGGGATTACTTCTAACCACAGATTACACCCCCTTCTCTTGGTGACTCAGCTGGTAAAGAATCTGCCTGCAATGCAACAGACCTGGATTCAATCCCTGGGTCAGGAAGATCCCCTGGAGAAGGGAATGGCAACTCCCTTATTCTTGTTATTCCCTTATACTCTCACTCCAGTATTCTTGTCTGGAGAATTTCACGGATAGAGGAGACTGGTGGGCTACAGTTCATGGGGTCACAAAGAGTCAGACATGACTGAGCAACTTTTACTCACTCACAGATTATACCAGAAGGAGTCACTGCTAGACCAGACAACTCAACCACTGACCTGTTTTAGGCTCAAGGACTCAAATCTCTCCTTTGTCTCTCTTCCCTTGGTGTTCATCCTTACAGCTCATTAATTTAATTCCACATATCCTCAAGGAAATCAACCCTGAATACTCATTGGAAGGACTGATGCTGAAGCTCCAATACCTTGGTCACCTGATGTGAACACCCAACTCATTGGAAAAGACCCTGATGTTGGGAAAGATTGAAGGCAGAAGGAGAAGAGGGTGACAGAGGATGAGATGCCATCCAACCACCAATTCAATGAATAAGAACCTGGGCAAACTCTGGGAGATGGTGAGGGACAGGGAGGCCTGGCGTGCTACAGTCCATAAGGTTGCAAAGAGTTAGACACAACTTGGTGGCTGAACAACAGCAACAGTGATATGCTGGGATCTCCAATAGGTGCAGGGGATGTGGAAACAAGTCAGGGTACAAGAAGGTACAAGAAGGGACTCCAATTTGCCATGTCTTCTCACTGCTGTTGTAGATGAGATTCTAGTCCTCAGGACAGTGTAGGCACCTAAGATGACTTCAAGTAGTATTTTTCAATGAATAAAAGTGCAGCAATATGAAGTGCTCTACCAGGAACAGAGAAGACAGACTTTGAAGAGTTAGGACTTGAACTCTGAAGACCTAGTTCAAGTTCAAGAACTTCTACTTGCTAGCTGTGTGGTCTTGAGCTCATGTCTTGATCTCTCTAATGTAAATGGGGCTAATAATATTTATTTATTTACCAGATTGCTGTAAAACTCAAGCGAGGCAAGATGAAATAACTGATGTGAAATGACTGATATTAATACTCTTTAGTGGGTGGTGGGGCAGATGAGTCAAACTTTCTGTTTGACAGAGTCAGAAAAGGATTTCAAAGGTAGCATTTGAGCTGGGTATTGAGAAGGAAGACTGAGAAACAGAGACTATTTTTCTTTTAGGCAAAGAACAGAGTGAGAAGGGATATTTGAGAATAGAAATTTCATGAAGATTATTATTTATTACGATCTCAAAGAGGCAGGTTTCAGTGGCAAGTTTTCAGGGCCCTGTGATCTCCCAGAAACCATATCTCAGTTGTGTTCAGAGCTCCAGAGTTTTACAAAGGCCACTGGCTGCTAATTGCAGCTCTGTCAGCTGCTATGGGCTCTGCAGATGAGGAAGGGGGTGTCTTGGCGCTTCTTGGTTGCTGTGGTATTGCTTTCATAGGGTCTGACAGTCCCCTCTTGAAGACTCAACCTCATGTCTGTCTAGATTAATTGGTTGGTAGCTGTGAGCTGGACAAGCCTATTTTTACTGAATGTGCCAGCAAGACTTACACCAAATTAACATTTGAAAATATTATTAAAACAGCAAGTAGCATCACAAAAGAAAGTGAGGCTGTGTGTGTGTGTATCTGACTCCTCTTTGAGACTGTCTTCTCATTCCATTTCCCCTAGTGAACAAGATTCTCTTGACCACATCTATGCTGTTTAGAGACAGGTGGAGAGTTGGAGGTGCCTTTATCCCCCAGCCTAGTCTTCTCCTCTTTGAGGTTCCTATAAGAGGGAGCTGTGTACATGAGTGTCAATCATAGACATGAAGGTGGGTTTCGCTTCATAACTGGCTAAGCTAGGGTCTGCGTGGAGTTTTCTGAGATGTGTAACTGCCGAGAACTGCTAACAGCAACAGAGGCCAGAAATACAGTTCTTAAGCAAGGTGGGAGTTTCTCCCTGCAGTGCAGGAAGCCTGGGTGTGGGCAGTCTAGAGCGGTGTGGCAGTTACACCATTATCAGGGTCCCAGGCTCTTTTCTTTCTGCTCCACTATCCCATGCCACCATCATTGCAGCTGTCCTTGATTCTGAAGGGCCTCGGGCTCCCATTGTCATAGCCACATACCAGCCAGGAAGCAGGAGGGAAGAAATGATCAAAGAGCACGCAGCATCTGCCATCTGCTCAAGTGCATACCTCTTGACTTCCTACCTGACATGTCTGTGTACAGCCCCCTGCCACACCGTGCTGCAGGAGGCTGGAGACAATGGCCTCTTGGCTGGGCATGTCAAGTCCAGAATAATCTTGGAGTCTGTTACTAAGGGAGAAGGGAGAATAGATATCATGTGAACAACCAGCCTTCATTGTCACAACCTGGGATGGCCCCACTCAGGTCAGTGAACCACGTGGAGGCAGGAGGATGGTTGGACCTGCTCTGAGGAGGGAGCCGTGCAGGGGAGCTGAGCATCCAGGGGCACGAGGTGCAAGGAGGAGTTTCATCACAGTGACATGTAATGCACATGGGTCCTGTGTGCTGGACCCTGTAGGCGGTAGGCTTTTCTCTAAACGTGATGGACTAGAAAGAAAGCATGAAGTATGCATGCCCTGCTCTAGAGAACATCACGTGGCAGTTAATGATGAGGTGTGTGCTCCAAAGATGGCACAGCGGGTAGACCGTCCCCAGCACCATGCCACCACCCTCCCCTTTATTTGTTGTGTTTTCCCTCAGCTGTTCCTGATTTAGGGATTCTTTGGGTGGCTTTAGGGGGGCTACTTGAGGATAAAGCAAGGGCCTTCGTTCCAGGAGACCCTAGGAAAGGAGAGGAGGTTCGGTCCTGGTATACCCACTCCAAAGTCACTGCAGATGGNTAGAGGGGATGGGGACCAAATTACAGTGGCCAAACATCTCCCCTTTTGCTTGAACTGATGTGAATCAATCTTCACTACCTGCAATTAGAGGCTTCTCTGATGTCTCAGATGGTACAGGAGACCCAGGTTTGACCCCTCAGTTGGGAAGATACCCTGGAAAAGGGAATAGCTATCCACTCTAGTATTCTTGCCTAGAAGATCCCATGGATGGAGGCGCTTGACAGGCTACACCCCATGGGGTCACAGAGAGTTCGACATGACTGAGCAACTAACACACTTTCACCTGCAATCGGAGAGCCTTGATTACATACTTCTCTTGCAGTAGCTTGGCAGACAGCAAATCTGATTTCGTCTTGCTGATGAGACACTCTGTCACACCCTATCTTTGATGTTGACCACATTTACACACACATCAACTTCCACTAACACTTCTATGGCTGGCCTCAGTAAGTGTCCTGGAGGGGCAAGTGTGAGCCCATCTATTGAATGGACTTGGTAGAGATAATTAGTGTAATAATTAATCACAGAACTTAATGTTCATGTGGTGGCTTTTATGTTTAGCACATTTTATATAATTCTAGAGCTAGTTGCTGGTCTTGTTCTTCTCTCAAACACATTAGAAAGGTGTCCACACTACTCTCTCTGACCTCCTGCCCTAAACCTCAACAGAGGCCATGGGAGAAAGAGCAGTTTCAATCCAGCCCCAACCATCAACATGCCATTGCTAGTTTTCTTCTGTTTTTCTTTCTTTTTTAGACAAAGTCATCTCAAATGGCAAGCGTAAAGCAAAAGATGTGGTGGAGGGAAGTGCTCATAGTCACTTGTAAACTAGTCAGGGTATGATTTCAGAGGGGGCCTCTTGAGATGGGTGTTACCCCATCTTACTGATGGGAAACCCAGGCTCAGAGACCTGAAAAAACTTGCATGAGATCAAAAAGTTTCATGACTGCTTGATTCTAAAGCCCAGACTCTTGGCTCTCGTGTTGCCCCATCCCTCTGGGCAGAGAGTCTTGGGCTCCAGTGGGCAAACAATGATTCCATCCTGCCTGGGCTCTAAGGCCCTTTTCTCCATAGGTCATGTCAGCTGGAAGTAAGTTCTCTCTCCTCTGAACTTCGAGATTTTCCTACCTGGATTTCTTCTTTGATTCTCGGCCTCTTGAGGCATCTTCTCTTCATTCTCATCCTAAAAACGTTGTGATAATATTGCTGAGAAAATCCAAGTTGGTAGGTGTGAAATCAGGCTTCCCTAATGGCTCAGTGGTAAAGAATCCACCTGTTAATGCAGGAGACGCAGGTTCAATCCCTTGGTGAGGAAAATTCCCTGGAGAAGGAATTGGCTACCCACTCGAGTATTCCTGCCTGGGCAGTCCCCTGGACAGAGGAGCCTAGTGAGCTACAGTCCATGGGCTCACAAGAGTCAGACATGACTTGGAGACTAAACAGCGACAGCAGATGTGAAATCAGTACAGACTCAGTTCTAGCGCTAAGTGGGATCACAAAGGTGATAACCCAGACCTTTCTTTACTGGTGGTAATGAATATGCATAAGGTACCTGCTGGGCCTGAAATCTTCTCTACTCTTATACACTATACTTGGAGTTGTGAAATGATCAAACATTTTTTGGAGGGGCAGGGGTGAAGAGCAACTTGTTTGCTCTATTTATCAAGCTTAAAAGTGCATACACAGCATATTAGATTTTGGGGGCTGATGTAATATAAATAACCAACAACTAGGTGGTTTAAGCAACAGAAATGTCTTGTCTCATATCTCTGAAGGCTGGAAGCCCAAGATCAGGGTGTCGGCGAGGTTGATTCCTTCAGGGGCTATGAGAAAGAATCTGTTCCATGACTCTCTCCTACCTTTTGGTTGATTTGCTGGCAATCTGTGGCATTCCTGGCTGGCTGAAGTGGCCTCCCAGTGTTTGACTTGATCTTTATATGGCATTCTCCTTTGGGCTTGTTGCTGTGTCCAAATGTCTCTTTTTAATAAGGATACTAGTCATGTAGGGTCGGGCCCACATTGATAACCTTTCCTTAACTTATTATGTCCACAATGACCTCATTTCCAAATAAGTTCACATTCTGAGATACTGAAGGTTAAGTCTTCAATATATGAATTTGAGGAAAAGAACACTGTTCAATCCACAACACCTGGAAACTTCACTTCTAGGAATCTAGCCTGGGGATCTACTTGTACGGGTTCACCAAGAAGTATTGTAGACGATGTTTGGCAAAGGCAAAATTAAATGTTATGCTTTAAAAAAGAAGGAGAGAGATCTGTTTGTATTACTATGTTATGCTTTCTCAGGCATACTATGAAATAAAGCAGCATCTTGTAAAAGGTGGTGTGATCACAAAACAGAACAAAACCCCTGACTTATGTAAGCATACGTAGAGATGATTAGAAGCATGCATGAACCCAACAGTTGACAGTGTAAGCGCTGGTGAGAAGAGAGGGAGAAGAGGATGGCTCGAGGGCCCTTTGGGACTTTTCAGCTGACTTTGATTATCTGACTCTTTTCTGTTGAGAAATGCACTCACATTTTACTTGAGGAATATAAATAAAAATTGCTTTCCTTCCACAGTCAGTGGCCAAGCTGGACCCAACGAATGAAGTTCTTAAACCAGATGGCTCCCAGGGTGTCTCCATGGCTCCACGGAGAAAGTGGCCTTAGAACCGAGGCAGGATGGAATCATTCCTTGCCCCTGGGCACCGAGTCCCTGCTGGAGGGGTGGGGCAGTACAAGGCCAAGAGCCTGGGTTTGTGAGCCAGGCAGTCATGAGTGCTACCTTCAAGGTCTCAGTGTTTCTCAGGGTCACCATTACAAACAGTTTTGGTTATTTGAGTGTCTGGGTGTTTGGATCTGAATAAGAAGGAACTGGCATATTCTTTTACATCTCTGAGCTTGGGTCCCTCACCCACTTCAACAGAGGGACCCCTCCTGAAATAGCACTATTTCCAGAAACCTGTAGTAGTATTTGTCCAAATTTCATCTATGAGCCAGATAACAGGTCTAAAATCTGCCTGAAGCACTTTTCAAGCTCTGGCCCAGAACTCTGCCATCTCAATTTGTGAAACCCTTCCGGAAAAAGCAAGATTCTTGAGTTAGGCCTTAAGAAATGGGTAGAAATGAGAAAAGGGTGGAGAGAAAGGAGCTGTAGTATAGTGACAGGAGAAAAAGAAATATTCCCTCCCACATCTCCACAGAGTCCCCTGCCTTTTTCTATATTTAATTTCCCCACTCAGGCTGTCTTTGTCTATTCCTTCCACATCCCCCCATTACCTATGTATACACTTGCATGTAGTCTTTTTATCTGGAGGAAAGATTGGTGCATGTGTGTATGTATGTGTTTGTGAAAGAGAAGGAAATGTGGAAAATAGAGGAGTAGGAGAGAGAGAGAAAGAATTTCTAATTTCTATTTATCTCAGACTGATTAATAAATGGAGAAATGGAATCAAAACTAATTAACTAGATATTTTGATTCCATGAGCTAAGTCACAAATACCCCTCCTAAATGACCAGCTTTCAAAGAGTTAGAGTCCAGTAAAATTCCCTTAAAGTGAATATTATACAAATAAGCTTCTGATCTCTCTTTCAGGATTCAGAAAGACCTTCAAGGTCTCAGTGTTTCTCAGGGTCACCATTACACACAGTTTTGGTTATCTGAGTGTTTGGGTGTTTGGATCTGAATAAAAGGGAACTGGCATTTCTGCCTTTCTCATCCAGTGATCTGGTGGGTTACAGCTCTGTCTGCTGCCTGTGTAATTAATCGTAGGACTTAGCTAATGCCTCCTAAATTAATGCAATTATCAGTGTCTCCGAATAACCAGCTTCGTGCACCGCTATCAAAACACACTGTTGATAGATCTGCAGCCAAAGCAGAGACGCTCTGAGACTGGAATTGGGAGAAATTTTTAATTAACTTGTTTCTCATATTGCAAAGGTGAGAAAAATACCGCTTCTCAGTAGCTCCAGATTAAAAGAATGGGAGAGGGGGTGTGTGCTTGGGTAGAGACTCAGGAAAATAATAACTACAAGGTATTTTTGTTCCAAAGCCTCCACGTCCATGCACTGTTTTATTATTGCGGTTGACCAGGGCTCAGCCCCGAAACCTCCAGGTTGCTCTCTGCTCTCATCACAGGACTTCTGTCTAAGGAGCCTGTGCTTTAATTTGCTTTGGGTTGAAGTGTGGCTCAGAGAGTCTGGGGAGCAGGGCAGACGTTTCCTGTCCTCACCTTTTCCATCCTGAAATATTTCATTAAATGCGGAGTTCTGGAACTAAGATAAGGTGAAAGAAAGAGCATTTGTTGGTCTGAATTTGTTTTATGCTGCGACTTCTCTTCTTTAAGGTTTTTATTTCCAGAACCCCAGCCTGGTCTCTTGGCATGGGCTGTGTCGTGTGGCACAGTTTTCCAGTGTGTTTTGCTAGATGTAAATCTGCAAGATGATCCTTGGAAAAAAGAAACAAATGTCAAATACATTCAGAAAATACTGTATATTCTAGCATGATCCCCCAGCCTCCACATCAGCAGATTTCCCATGCACAGTCATAGAAGAAAGCCTTTGGAAAGTAATGCTTTTGGCAAGTATGTTCCATGTTCCTTGTTCAACTCAGTCCTGCTAAGTTGCTGCTGCTAAGTCACTTCAGTCATGTCCGACTCTGTGCGACCCCATAGATGGCAGCCCATCAAGCTCCCCCATCCCTGGGATTCTCCAGGCAAGAACACTGGAGTGGGTGCCATTTCCTTCTCCAATGCATGAAAGTGAAAAGTGAAAGTGAAGCCACTCAGTCGTGTCCGACTCTTAGTGACCCCATGGACTGCAGCCCACCAGGCTCCTCTGTCCATGGGATTTTCCAGGCAAGAGTACCGGAGTGGGGTGCCATTGCCCTCAACTCAGTCCTACCCAACATAATTGACCACAGACCTGTGTACTTGGATTTTGTCTCTATTAGCATGGGACAGAAGGAGTGTTAAGTGGAATCCAGCCTGGACACACCTGCTGGAGAAAGAACTTAGAATTGGGATCCTACCTGGAGCCCTCTGTTTTCCCCATTCTCTGTCCTTGCTTACTGCATGGCCTTGGTGAGTTTCCTCCTCTCTCTAGACCTCATGCTTCCCTGGTGCACAAAAAGGCCTTGCTCTTGGATTCTCTGACTCTGTTAGACCTACAGACCAGATAACTAAGTTAAAAACCAAGGGATATGAAGAAATAAAGAAAGAGAAGGAGGGAGAGAGACTGATATATGGAAAGAAGAAAAAGAAGAGAAAAATGACAAGGCTTCATGAAGAGACCATCTAGAGAAAGATGCTTCTCTCTGGAGATGGTTAGGATTAGGAGTGAAAAATGAAAGATGATCCTTCATTTTTTCTAGATTCCAATGTATACATTAATATATGACATTTTTATATTTCTGAGTTACTTCTAGAAAAACGGTTCAGATGAATCTATTTGTAGGTCAGGAAGAGAGATGCAGGCATAGGGAACAGACATGTGGACACAGTGGGGGAGAAATGGGTGGGATTAATTGGGAAATTTAGATTGATGTATGTACATTACCCTGTGTAATATAAGTAGCTAGTGGGAACCTGCTATATAGCATAGGAAGCTCAGTTGGTATTCTGTGATAACGTAGATGGATGGATTGGAGGGAGGTCAGAGGGAGATCCAAGAGGGAGGGATATCTGTATACATATAGCAGAAAATAATATAACATTGTAATGTAAAGCAACTGTGCCTCGATTAAACAAAAGTTGATCCCCCCCGAAGGAGGGCTTCTGATCCACCCTCCATGTCTGTGATGGCAGTAGCCTTCTGAAAAGCTCTTGTCTCATGAGGAGCTACTGGCTTTGCTGCCAGTGTTCCCACTGCCCACCCACCATTCCCCTCTTAGCACCCATCCACGTCAGTCATCTCCTGGTCAGGGCACAGGCCAGTAGAGGACACGACTTGCCCTGGTGGGAGGGGCCCTGGCCCCCACATCGTGCCTTTCCCATAGCATGAGGCCGCTCCTCTCCCAGGAGAATGCTGTTTGCACTGCAGTGGAAAAGTCCTACCCCAGAGGTCAGCCAACTTGGCTTCAGGCAACTCGGGAGCAGAAGCATTACATTGCCACAGTTGAAACTAAAGGATGAATAATTTTCTAGGTGACTCTTGTTATAACCTCTTTCACGTGCCCATGACCAGGGTATGCGTGGGTGCAAACAAAGGGAAGAAAAGGCCGAAAGACTGTTTGCTTGGCAGACTCTCTTCCCACTTGGCTCAGATCTGTTATTCCGGGGGATGGTTCTGGTAATAATCACCATCTTATTATTATTATTGTATAAATTTCAGAGATACAGCATTATAATTTGACATCTGCATACACTGCTGTGTGATCAGCATCACAAGACTAGTTACCATACATCGCCATATAGTTGACCCCCTCCACCCATTTTACCTACCATCCAACTCCATTCCTGTCTGGTATTAGGTGAACTGTTCTCTGTATCTGTGAGTTTGTTTTATTCATTTTTAAAATTTATTTGCTTTGTATTTTTAGATTCCATGTACGTGTGAAATCATATGGTATTTGTTTTCATCTATCTGACTTATTTTACTTAACATAATGCCTTCAAGGTCCATCCATGTTATCACAAATGGCAGGATTTCATTCATTTTTATGGCTTAATAGTATTCTATCTTTATCGATTCATCTGTCAATGGATATTACAGAATGTTCACATACCTTGGCTACAGAACATAACGTTGTGATGAATATAGGGGTGCATATATCTTTTAAAATTAGTGTTTTTGTGTTTTTCTGATAAATACTCAGAGTGGAATAGGCAGATCATGTGACAGGTTTACTAATTTTTTTGAGGAAACTTCATACTACTTTCCATTGTGGTGGCAATCAAGTTCTTACTAAATCTCTTAAATAAAACCCATTTCATTACAGATAAAAACTTCTTTTAAAAGACTAACTATATGAAGGCTTTGTTGTGGGCCACACCCTTAAGGAGGATCATCCATGAGTGATGTTACCTACTCTTCCTGCAACCCCACGTGGTTGGTACTATAATTATCTTTTCATAGAGATCAGGACCTAGAATCCAGAGATCCAGGGACTCTTCTCATTGTCTACCTGCTTAGATAGAAGCTCTAGCCTGGGCTCTCACCCTCATCTGATCTACAGGATCCGAATGCCCCCATGGATGAATGGGAGAGGTTTTATCCTGATTGGTCTTCTTGGACTATAAAAGTTCTGAGATCTCAGATGACCAGCTCTGTGTTCAGACTTCTTCATTAAACAGTCACTGCCTGCTACTCTAAAACCATGGTCCTCTCATCCAGGGTGTGAGAGATGCCCGCTGGATGAAGCCTTCAGAAGTCTCTGCTATAGCAACAGACAAGTAGGACCCACTGTCCACCAGGTACACAGTTCCCTGCAGCCCCACCTCCTTTGGGAGCCCCACCTCCTTCTGAGGGTTATCTTCAGTGATCACCTGCTCAACTCCACGTGACTCTGGCACCCTGGCCATGGCAGACTGGTTCAGTGAGGGCAGCCAATCCCCAGGCAGGTCTGGAAACAAAAGAAAAGTTGATGTGCAATCTCTGCCTGCCAGGGCTTCTTATGTCCAACTCTGTGCGACCCCATCGGCTGCAGCCCACCAGGCTCCTCTGTCCATGGTATTCTCCAGGCAAGAGTACTAGAGTGGGTTGCTAAACCCTCCTCAGGGGATCTTCCTGACCCAGGGATCAAACTCCTGCATTGCAAGCAGATTCTTTACCACTGAGCCACCAGGGAAGCCCAGGGCTTCTTACCCTTTACAGCAATTAGCTGTGTCTGTCATATCCTCCCTTTTGAAGACTTGGAACTTGACTCTAGAGACGGAGAATTTGATAGGAGGAGGTGAGGTCCTAGAAAGAGTCATGGAGAGAAAGTCTAGGGGAACAGAAGACTTAGCAAAGACAAGAGGTGGTGGTGGAAATGGTGGCAGCCAAGATGAGAGTGGATGAATCAGCTCAATGGAGAGAGAGAGAGAGAGACTAGGGATGAGGGGCTAAAGGATGAGCCAGATGAGGGGGAACATGAGATCCAGGTGCTGGAGTTGCCCCCACCAGTCCCTGCCTGCCTTAAGTCCTGGAGTGGGGCTGCCCTTTGTTACCTCCCCTGCCCTGCATCTCAGCTTGAATGTGATGTAACTTCTGTGCGGGGCTAGAACACGGCTCTGGCCCTGGAAGCCAAAAACCCCAAATGAACTCACCTCGTGATGCTAAGACTCTGCTAATGACTTCGGCTCATTAGGGAACTGGTCACTCTTTCCTGTCCAGCTGAATCATGTCTCCAGAGCTCTTCCTGTCCGGTCCTCATCAGAGCAGCCCTAGGTGCCTCTCAGAAGCTCGCCCTCATCTCCTGCCTCTCTCCCTCCCACCTGCTGCCTCTTTCCCCATATGTCTGTCTTGATTTTTCTCATTCTCTCAAATGAGACTTCAGAGCTGCTCAGAGGGACAGTGAGGCAGCAATGCTCTTTTAAAACTCTGTCTGACAAAGGTGTGGGAGGACTTTACTTGATAAAGAGAGAGTCAGAGAGAGGGTTTCCTGGAGAAATCTGTCAAGGAGATTCTTACACCAACCTGTTTGTCCTGTTGGCTGGACTGCCAGTCTTTGGTAGAAGCAGAAGAAAAAAATCTCTAATTGTGCTCAGCGTGCTGGAGGCACTTTGTTTCATCAGCATTTCCCTTTGTGTGTCCCGGGCCTCCTTTTAAGTGAATCAGAGCACAGTGGGTCTAAGGTGGGCTTGATGCTTTGAGACTGAAGACACGTCTGAGATAGAGCTCTCAATGACGACCCCCATCCACTGACTCAGCATTTAGGAGCAGCACCTGCGGGATCATACTACCGTCATTTCTCTGGGTCTCAAAAACCAGGCAGATTCTCCTACACTTTAGGCTATTAACGGCTATGCAGTAAGTCACAATTTCCAGGGTCTAAAAAACTGCCCAACACCCTGCCACCTCCAATCTTCTTGACTTCTGAGCTCGCATTATTTAGGGGTTTTCTGGCTGCCAGGGACAGAAATCATTCTGGCTGATCTAAATGAAAAACAAGAAATGTATTACAAGGCTATGAGGTTACTCATAGGAACAGCATGACCATAAAGCTTGGAGGAGACAGAACTAGGCCAGTTCTGGTGGACAAGTTGTCTGTTCAAGGCACCTCTGGTGGGATGAATCAGCAGCAGGCTTTCTCTGTCCTTGCATCACTCTTGCCTAAGGCTCTAGTGCTCAAGAAGGAGAGGGACTAATTGTCCGGTGGGAGTGATGTGCCTGGCATTGCCAGGATCTCTCAGATGGCTCGCAGTGAGGAAGAGGGACAAAGTCTGTCATCAGAGAAAGAGGGCATGGGCACTGGACAGCCACCGCCTCTCCCCACCACAGATCCTGAAGTTCTACACCTATCTGTGTTCTATCTTCCATGCTCCACTCTTTCATTTGCTGAATTTGGTGCTTGACAGCATTCCTCTTGAGTTTTCAACCCAGGTCTTGATTCATTCATGCATTAGCTCATTCATCCAACAAGAATATCATGCACTGGGTCAGGGACTTGGACTCCTTTGTCCTGAGCATCCTCTGTGGTGCCCTCCAGTTCCAGGCTCAGTGAACTTTCCTGACTCACTTATCTCAGTCCATCTCTTTGACTGGTGTCCACGTCTGGCCAGTTCTAGCCCCATATGATGTGGGAAGGGATAATGTGACTGTATGAGTGGAGGTTTAGTGGTACTTTAGCCTTTAGCACTAGGGAGTGAGTCAGGATGTATTCAATGGGACCGATGAGTTTGGGTGAGAGGATGCAAGAGAAAAGGTCTGGGATCCTGAAGAAGGCAGCTCAGCTGGGTGATAGCAATGTAATAAATCATGGGGTCTCAGGCATCTAAGTGGAAGTAGGGGGACATGCAGATACAAGTGAAGATACAAGTGATGGAGAACTAGTCAGGGGCCTCGCTTTGTATCTTAACTGTTCCATCCACCAGCTGAGGAGTCTCAGGTCCCTAACAAGTTTTATCTTCCATGTCCTACCCAGCTAGAAGAACCGCAGGCTTTGGATCTGGCGGATTCCTTCCACACCAGATTGTGTTGGATTCACATCTGCTCTTTATGTCAAAGGAAAAGATTCCAGTAGTCTGTCACCTAAATCACAGGAGATTTATGACTTTCAACCAGGGAGAAGCTTGTAACAAGAGGAAGTTGTCCATGCATGCGAAGATGCGGTCCAGCACAGTGTCCTTGGGAGCTTGTCAGGGGTGGGGGAGTCATTTGCCACTCCCCCACCCTTTCTGTGGCAATCCCTGAAGGCCAAGCAAGTAGACTTCTGACCCTTGGCATGGAGCATAGAAAGAGGACTCAAAATTGTGTCCTTGGAGGGAGAAAAACATTTATAGACCTGGACTCCCATCTCCTATACTTTGTTAGCATCAGTTTGATCATTTCTCTAGAACTGGAAGACTGTCATTCACTAGGACCATGGACTGTTACATGCTTCTCAGTCCAAAGTGGGAGTGGAATACAACGATTACTCCTCATACACATGATTAGGGCAAGTCGNATACTTTGTTAGCCTCAGTTTGATCATTTCTCTAGAACTGGAAGACTGTCATTCACTAGGACCATGGACTGTTACATGCTTCTCAGTCCAAAGTGGGAGTGGAATACAACGATTACTCCTCATACACATGATTAGGGCAAGTCGGCCAAGTAGGGTGCTTGCTGGACCACAGGAAGTTGGAATCCAGGACTTGGCTGCTGCCCTTTGGAGTGCTAGTTGGTGATACCAGCAGACCTAGGAGAAAACAGGGAGCTACAAGGCAGGTGCCGTGCAGAGATCTAGCTCTCCGCTAGTGAAGTGAGCTACTTCTCCAACGTCTCCTGAGCCTATGAACCAGGGCTGTTTCCTGGAGCTCAGACACTGGTTACTGGGGCAAAGGGTGTGTGTGATGGGTGTAGCACAGAAAGTATTCGGAATGCCAGATGCCAAGTTTTAAAATTGCACCTGGGTGTTTGCACTGAGTGTTAAGTCCACAACCCGTGGAGAACTCNGGCTGTTTCCTGGAGCTCAGACACTAGTTACTGGGGCAAAGGGTGTGTGTGATGGGTGTAGCACAGAAAGTATTCGGAATGCCAGATGCCAAGTTTTAAAATTGCACCTGGGTGTTTGCACTGAGTGTTAAGTCCACAACCTGTGGAGAACTCAGCAAGTCACTCGACTTCTGTCTTAGTCTGTTTGCCATAACAGACACCAGAGACTGGGTGGCTTATTGATGATGGACATTTGTTTCTCACAGGTCTGGAGGCTGGGAGTCTGAGATCAGCACGCTGGTGTGATGAGGTTCTGATGAGGGCTGTCTTCCAGATTATTGTGTCCCCCATGGTGGAAGAGACTAGCTCTCTCTCTAGGGCCTCCTTTATGAGAGCCTTAGTCTCATTCAATAGGGCTTGCCCTCATGACTTAATCACCTCTCAAAGGCTCCTCCTCCTAATACCATCACCCTGGGCCTTAAGTTCTCAATAAATTTGGAAGGCACACCAACATTCACACCATAGCAGCATCTGTCAGCATCTAGAAACTGTATCTACCTCTCCAGGTTGTAGTACTAACTCAAAGATCAAATAGATAGGAAAGAGTCCTGAACATTCTCATGGGCCATAATATGTTAGTTAGTATGGTTACACAAGGCTAAGCAGAGAGAGCGTAAACTGGTTTTATGTTTCCTCATGCTTGGGAGAAAGTCTTCCTCCACCAGCATGGATTCTTGTCTGGTTTGTCCCTGTGCCCCTGGGACTCTAGGGGCTCCAGGGTGGAAGCCACCTTTTAGTCTGTGTGCCTTTCTGTATCCTAGCCAAGGACCAGGAATATGAGAGGGGGACAGTAAACACCTGTAGAATGAACTGTGAATATTCACAGGGAATGCAGAATAAAAAGTACAAAATAGTACTGCCATCACAAACAAGACTGCCATCACAAACTCACATACCTTCGCAGGTCACACAACTAACTTTCAAGAGTAAAGTGTGTTAGGTAGATGACAGGGAGTGGTGGGGACTGTGGTGAACTGGAAAGACCATGCCTCATCTCTTGGGGATCACTTCTCTTAATTGTCACCATAAGGGAATGTGGGCTCAATGAAGTCAGGTCTTCTGAGTATTTTGAAAGCACCCTGAAATCTACATTTAAAGCAATGATGATTCCACATTTCTAAAGTGTTGGCAACTAATCCAAATACAAAAAGAAGACAGAGCATTGTGTGGAGTCCTCAAAACTTACCTGCTGGCTAGGTTTGGTGTGAGAACCGGCCCTCCGAGACCTCAAATTATCCTGACCTGTTTCTTTCACAGATGAGAAGTCAAAGGCCCAGGGATGGGGAGTGACTTGCTGAAGGTTGCAGAGCTGCTGACCACAGGAAGTTGTGATGGGCAGGGAGGCAAGTGAAGCACTTGGGAGCATCTGTTTGTCTTCTGGGGAGGCAGACGCCTCTCCTCTCCCTGGTATCCTGGGGCTTCCCTACCCAGTCTACTGGAAGGAGGCTCTGAAAACAGCGGCCAGTGTCTAAGATCTAATTGTCACGAAGAGGTTGCCTGCATGTTCTCTGCATTAACCATGCTAATGGTTGGGCCTCGTCCCCTTTTAGGGATTCAGTACTGAGAAGTGGAGCAAGACGAAAGAACAGAGCTGTGAAACTGAAGGGGAGAGGAGCTTGTCCAGAAGCCTTGGCCATGGCAGTCCGAACAGACCGCCTTACAAGCCCATTAACTCTGCAGACAGACAGAACAGGGGCGAAAAGGGAGGAAGCCCCAGAGAAGAGCAGGGGCCGAGGCCTCGGAGCTATTGCCTGGGGCCCAGGGGTGCTTTGTTTGCCCACAAATCCGAAAGGGATGACAAGCAGATCAACCGAGTGGCTAAGGATGGCTTGTTAATTAGGAAATAAAAGCTGGCCTGTAAGCTCAGAGCTGTCTGCGGGTTTGTGGGAGTTTGTTTGCTTTGTTTTATTGAGTGGGTGGCTCAGGCCATCATGATAATAGAGAGCTGATAAACAGAGATAACACAGGAAATCATTTGGCTTCAGCTCAAAATGAGGGCTGGAGAGACGAGGATTTCAGTGTTGGAGGAAGAACGACAGCTCTTCTAAAGCCTGTGCAAAGCAGGACTGGTTTTGGCCAGAACAAATCTCTGGGCCCAGGATCCCACCCTAATGCCCTCACTGGCTTCAGCCACCTATTCCTACAGCCTCCGCATTCATGTCCCAGTGGAAGCTGATAATCAGGTGTGGGGATGTATCCTTGGGGGAGCTGGTCCACTTCGGGGTCCTCTCTATGAAAACAAGAACACAAATTTACCTCGGAAAGTGAATATTGATTTACAGTGAAAGAAATACATTATGATGAGAAAGAAAACTTGAAGCACTGACAAGCCCCACGAATATCAGAAGAATGAGAAGATAACAGTGTTTGGATGAACCGCTAGCACAGCTCTAATATGGGCTTCCCTGGGTGGTTTGGTCAGCAAAGAATCTGCCTGCAATACAGGAAACCTGGGCTTGATTCCTGGGTTGGGAAGATCCCCTGGAGAAGGCTATGGCAACTCACTCCAGTATTCTTGCCTGGAGAATCCCATGGACAGAGGAGCCTGATAAGCTACAGTCCATGAAGTCACAAGAGTTGAGTACAACTTAGCAACTAAACCACCACCACCACTGCCACCTCTAAAATACTTTTTGCATTCTTTCCATGTTTTGGGTTCATCATCCTCTGGTTGTCTCTTTAAGTGATAGTGATTAGGTAATATGACTTTTCTAGAGAAAGGATCAGAAGAATAGGAAGGTCCATTTGGTGAAGACAAACTGCTTTGTTCCTGTGTCTGTGGATTAGAAGTGTGCTCCATAGGCTGATTTCTAGCTCTGTTCCTTACCTCACTTTCTTCTGGTGTCAAGCACATTGGACACATTTTTCTAGTGATATGACCCTTGGCGTTGTATTTCCATGTTGTCAGTAAGAGTCAGAGGAGGAATATCCCTGGACACCGTTTCCACACCAGAACAGCTGACTGTAGCTTAATGTTAAATGAAATTAGCTAGAAATAATATATATCTATCCACTGTACTCATGCTAAGCAGAGCTTCAATCTCTGCTTAGCCAGATTCCAAAACACCTGCAGCTCACCAGTTCTGCCTGATGGGAGCATATTGTGGGAAAGAAACAGCAGTCATAACTGGTGTGTTTCAAGAATCTTACTTTTGCACATCTTACAATAACATCTGAGCATGTCAGCCATGGGCAGTGCCTCTCCTAGGGCCTTGGAAGAGGCCAGTGTGTATCAGAACCCAGGAACTTCATTGGCTTCATAGTGATCCTACTTCCCTTAATATTTGGATCCTGCCACACCTTTTTTTCTGCCTCTCCTTCATCTCACAGCTCCTTAGGTCTGGCAGAGTGGAACTCAGGCTTCCGGCCCTGACACAGCCTGGCTGTGTCACTTTCAGGAAACCACCAGTCCTGTCTAAGCCACAGCCACCTTGACTGGTTGATGGGAAAACTCCAGTCACAAAGAGAAGGCAAGTTTCTCCTTCTCATGGGGTGGAAGGCATACAAATGACCAACAAACACATGAAAATATGCTCAGCATCACTAACTATTAGAGAAATGAAAACCAAAACTACAACGAAATATTACCTCACACCAGTCAAGAATGGCTATCATCAAAAAACCCACAAATGATAAGTGCTGGAGAGGGTTCAGAGAAAAGGGAACTCTCCCACACTGTTGGTGGGAATGTAAACTGGTGGGGCCATTTTCGAGAACAGTACGGCGGTTCCTTGCTGCTGCTGCTGCTGCTGTTGCTAAGTCACTTCAGTCGTGTCTGACACTAAAGCACTATAAACAGAGCTGCCATATGATCTTACAATCCCACTCCTGGGCATATACTGGGAGAAATCCATAATCCAAAAAGACACATGTACCCCAGTGTTCAGTGAGGCACTATTTACAATAGCTAGGAGATGGAAGCAACCTAAATGTTCATCAGTGGATGAATGGATAAAGAAAATGTGGTATATATACACAATGGAATATCACTCAACCATAAAAAATAACAAAATGGTGTCATTTGCAGTGACATGGAGGACATATTGTCATACTGAGCAAAAAAGTCAGACAGAAAAAGACAAATATGTGATATCACTTACAGGTGGAATCTTATTTACAAAACAAAAATAGAGTCACAGATGTAGAAAACAAACTTATGGTTTCTCCAATAAAACGTTTTTTAAAGTAAAAAAAAAAAGAGAGAGATGAGTTTGGAAAGGGAGTTAGGTCCACATAATGCAGGGTCTTAAAATGAGGTAGGGAGACAGAAAATAGCAGTTTTATACAAATCAGGCTGAGAAGCCACTGGAACAAATCAGAACATGATAGAATCTGCTGTGAATTTTGAGAAGATAATGCTGTCTGCAAGAAGATTCTTTTTTTTTTAAAAAAAAAAAATGAAGTATAGGTAGCTCAGATGGTAAAGAATCTTCCTGCAATGCAGGAGACCTGAGTTCTATCCCTGGGTCAGGAAGATTCCCCTGGAGAAGGAAATGGCAACCTACTCCAGTATTCTTGCCTGGAGAATGCCATGGACATAAGAGTCTGATGGGATACAGTTCATGGGGTTGCAAAGAGTCAGACACGACTATGCTGTTAACACACATAGCTGATTTAAAATATTGGGTAAGCTTCAGGTGTTCAACAAAGTCATTCAGTTATCATATACATGTTCAGTTCAGTTCTGTAGCTCATTTGTGTCCAACTCTTTGCGACCTCATGGCTTGCAGCATGCCAGGCTTCCCTGTCCATCACCAACACCCAGAGCTTCCTGAAAATCATGTCGGTAATTCCATCCAACCATCTCATCCTCTGTCATCCCCTTCTCTTGCCTTCAATCTTTCCCAGCATCAGGGTCTTTCCCAATGAGTCAGTTCTTCACATCAGCTGGCCAAAGTACTGGAGCTTCCACTTCAGCATCAGTCCTTTCATTGAATATTCAGGACTGATTTCCTTTAGGATTGCTTGGTTGGATCTCCTTGCAGTCCAAGGGACTCTCAAGAGTCTTCTCCAACACCACAGTTCAGAAGCATCAATTCTTTGATGCTCAGCTTTCTCCATGGCCCAACACTCACATCCATACATGCCTACTGGGAAAACCATAGCTTTGACTAGGTGGACTTTTGTTGGCAAAAATAATGTCTCTGTTTTTTAATATGCTGTCTACGTTTGTCATAGCTTTTCTTCCAAGGAGCAAGTGTCTTTTAATTTTATGGTTGCAGCCACCATCTGCAGTGATTTAGGAGCCCAAGAAAATAGTTTCTCACTGTTTCCATTGTTTCCTCATCTACTTGCCATGAAGCGATGGGACCCAATGCAATGATCTTCAGCTGAATTTTAAGCCAGCTTTTTCACTCTCCTTGTTCACTTTCACCAAGAGGCTCTTTAGTTCCTCTTCACTTTCTGCCATTAGAATGGTATCATCTGCATATCTAAGGTTGTTGATATTTCCCCTGGCAATCTTGGTTCCAACTTGTGCTTCATCCAGTCCAGCATTTCTCATGATGTACTCTGCATAGAAGTTTTCTGTCTACAAAGAATACTTTATGTGGATTTAAGAGTAAAGCCAAGAGATCAATCAGGAGACCATTGTGTCAGCTATGCTGAGAGATTGTGATGACTTGGCTGGGGTTGTAGAAATGGAAATGGAAATGGAAAGAAATGTTAGAATTCAGGATATAGGAGCAAAGCCAACAAAATTAATACTTGGAGGAAAATGGAGGATTCGGGATGACTTTATTTTTTGCCTGAAGATCTCTGAGGAGCTTTGAGGATTTGGGGTTCCATGTTGGGGCAGCAGATTAGGGAGATGAATTAGTCATTTACTGCTGTGAAACAGTCAAACTTAGTGACTTTCAAAAACAATAATTATTTATGATCTCCCACAGTTTCATGGGTCAGGCCTTTGGGAGAGGCTTAGTTCAGGGTGCTGGCTTGGGGTTTCTCTTGAAGTTTCAATCTTTTGAAGACTTGATGGATGCTGGAGGGTCTGCTTTTAAGGTATTTCTAATAACCCCTGACAATTTGGTGGGAAGTCCCTGTTCCTCCCCACAGAGGTTTTTCCACAGGACCTCTTGAGTGTCTTCACAACATGCTGCCTGGCAGCCCCCAGAGAAAGCAAGGTAGAAGCTACAGGATTCCTCCTGGCTTAACCTTGGAAGTGATACACGGTCACTTCTGCAGTACCCTAATGGTTACAGACTATTCAACATAGGAGGGGACTACACAGGGACTAGTCAAGGCTATGGTTTTTCCTGTGGTCATGTATGGATGTGAGAGTTGGACTGTGAAGAAGGCTGAGCATCAAAGAATTGATGCTTTTGAACTGTGGTATTGGAGGAGACTCTTGTGAATCACTTGGACTGCAAGGAGATCCAACCAGTCCATTCTGAAGGAGATCAGCCCTGGGATTTCTTTGGAAGGAATGATGCTAAAGCTGAAACTCCAGTACTTTGGCCACCTCATGAGAAGAGTTGACTCATTGGAAAAGACTCTGATGCTGGGAGGGATTGGGGGCAGGAGGAGAAGGGGACGACAGAGGATGAGATGGCTGGATGGCATCACGGACTCGATGGACGTGAGTCTGAGTGAACTCTGGGAGTTGGTGATGGACAGGGAGGCCTGGCGTGCTGCGATTCATGGGGTTGCAAAAAGTCGAACACGACTGAACTGAACTGAACTGAACTGAGCAGGGCAGTGCTAGAAGGAGAGAGTGTGCTTCCAGAGAATATAGGAAGGGCACATGAGGTGGGTTATGAAGGATGAATAGTGTTAATCTGAGGAAAGCAAAAGGGTGAGGGAGTTCCAAGCAAAAGGCACAGAATGAGCAAAAGAGAAGAGTCAAGAAATAGCAGAGTAGAGATAAGAGGAGAATTACAGCCAGTTCTCTGTTTCTAGAGAGTTAAGGCAGAAGTGACAGAAAAATGATCTAGATAGAGGAGCTTGGGCCACAGAAAGCTTTGCATGCCACTGTGGGGAGCCTGGACTTTCCCTTTGGGGCACTGGTGAGCCTGGGGCAAGCAGCAGATCACCCCATCAGCTTTCCATCCTCAGTAGGTCTCTCCAGCAGAGGGTGGACGTGGATCAGAAGGGCTAAAGCCTGAGCTTGGGGAGTGGGAAATGAGGAGGTGGTGGTGGTGGTCTAGGCAGGAGAGAAGTAGGTCTGTAGGCCAGTGAAGCTGACAGCAGGAGACACATTTGGAAGGAAAGTCACAGATCTGGGCCAGCGCCAGTGATTGCCTGGAAGAGAGAAGGAACACTCCTGGGTTCCTTGGGCTTCATGATGAGCACAGAGATAGAAGGGGTTCCATTCTCCAGGAGCTGTTCCAGCCCTCAGTGCCCATCCTGGAGGAGTCCTTGCATGTGTCCCAAAGAGAACATACAAGGAATTTCCCCACAGTACTCTTTGTAATTGAAAAAATTAAAAGAGGTCCAACTTAAGTGTTCTGTAGTAACAAATAGCTAAATTAATCATGGTATAACCAGTCTGTGGAACATTACACAGCATTTTAAAAGACTGAAGTAAATATTCAGGTGTGGAAAGATGGCCTTAACATATTGAGCAGGGAAAAAATGAGTTATCTAATGATATGTATAATATCATTAGATATTGTATGTAGATAATTCTATGTAGAATTCTAGATGTAGATAGTCTATGTAAAAATTTACAATTCTACGTAGATATTCTATGTAGAAAACAAAAACAAACACATATATCTACATATTTATGTCTAGGTATCTCTGTGTAAATCCATTTTAAAATGTCTGGCAGCATATAAGTCAATTGACAATGGTGTTGACATCCAAGCAAAGGATTGGGGATGGAAATGTGGTTCAGGGGGATATAGCTCTATCTCCAAAGTTTGAATGCTTACAGTAGGATACTGTTGAGGGACCGGTAGGATCCCATGTCTTAAGCCCACAAGGCAGCTGGATATACAGCTCTGAGATCAGAGAAAACCCAGATTGGAAACTTGCTCAGCATGCACAGGTTGCAAAATGCTGCGTTTTCATACACTCCCTTAATCAAGACTGCTGTGGTTATAAGAAATAGAAACCTACTCAAACTACTAAAGCAAAAAGGAAAAGCTACATCCTGGGGACAGAGAGCTGAGACCCCAGTGCAAGAAGCGTGGCCTTGGCAAAGTCTAGAACCAGGAGCTGCAAAGCTATCAGGCATCAAGGCCACTTTTCTCTTTCACATGCGTGCTCCCTGTGGTCTGGGGAGAGCTTTTTAAAGAACTTCCCCTGCCCCAAAGCAAAAAGTTGGCTTAGATGGGGTCTTTCCATCCTGTGCAAGCTGCAGGATTCTAGACAGCATAAACTGGGTCTCTAAACTGCACAGTTTCACCATCCATGGGGACGAAGACCCTCGGAATTCCACCTATAAAAGCCAGCCTGCTGTCTCCACCCTTGCCCACCCTGTTGACAGAAGTCTGTGTGGCTGTGCACAGGGGTGTCACATGGAGCTGCCCACCCCACCTCCTCATCACCAATTCAGCTCCCACTAGGCTGTATCTGCCCTCCTGGCAATATCTGGAGACCAGAGGGAGGTGTCAGGAAAAGGGGAGGAAAAGCTGCCAGAGACGTTCCTGTGACTCGCTGCTAATAAAGTTCATTAGGCTGACAAGTCTCTCCATTTTTTTAACGGACAGCTTGTGTCCTCCTTTTGATTTATCATCACCACACCTACCTGAGGCAGGAGTAGAGGTTAGCCGAAATTAAAGCTCAGCGACTCAGGAGAGCTGAGACAGGCGAGCAAGTGGGGGCAGAGGGTGAGGGGGTGGGGGAGCTCCCAAGGTCTGTGCGAAGGTGGAGGAAAGCCAGGGCAGACTTTCTAGGTGCCAAAGATGGAGGTCGCAAGGACTGACTTTCCTGCTCTCCACCAGCAAGGAGTGAGGGCTTTACTGCTTTCACTCTGGCTAGGGAAGAAAGTCCATAAATAAAGCTTGCCGATGTTGTGTGTGGCTCTGTCAGTCTCAGGAGTATGATAAATCTTAACCAAGACCCATCTCTGCAGACACCTGGAAACGTGAGCAAAATTATCTGCAATATACAATTATGCATTCTGCCTTTGTAGATTTTCAGAAACACGGCAGCTGAGGCCATAACCCAACANGCCAGCTTTTTCATTCTCCTCTTTCAGTCTCATCCAGATGCTCTTTAGTTTCTCTTCACTTTCTGCCATTACAGTAGTTGTTGCTGTTGTTCAATCATCAAATTGTGTTAAACACTTTGCAACCCCATGGACTGCAGCATGTCAGGCCTCCCCGCCCCTCACCTCTCCCAAATTTTGCCCAAGCTCGTGTGCGTTGAATTAGTGATGCCATCCAAATATTTCATTCTGTATTGCCCTCTTTTTCTTATATCTTCCATTTTTCCCAGCATGAGAGACTTCCAATGAGTCAGCTATTCATATCAGGTAGCCAAAGGGTTAGAGTTTCAGTTTCAGAATCAGTCCTTCCAATGAGTATTCAAGGTTGATTTCCTTTTGGATTGACTGGTTTGATCTCCTTCCTGTTCAAGGGACTGTCAAGAGTCTTCTCCACCACTAGAGTTCAAAAGCATCAACTCTCTGACACTCTGCCTTCTTTATGGTCCAACTCTGACTACTGTACATGACTGTTGGAAAGACCATCCAGTTCAGTTCAGTTCAGTCACTAAGTTGTGTCTAACTCTTTGTGACCCCATGAACCGCAGGCCTCCCTGTCCATCACCAACTCCCAGAGTCCACCCAAACCCATGTCCATTGTGTCAGTGATGCCANGTTGCAATGGTGAATGGAATTGTTTCCTTAATTTCTCTTTCTATTTTCTCATTATTAGTATATAGGAATGTAAGGGATTTCTATGTGTTGATTTTGTATCCTGCAACTTTACTATATTCATTGATTAAGCTTTTAATGTTTGTATAGTCTATACTGACAGCCCTTCTTTCATTTCTGATAATGGTGTTTGTGTCTTCTCTATGTCTCTGAGAGTCTGGCTACTGGCTTGTCAATCTTATTGATGTTTGTAGAAAAACAACTTCTGTTTTCATTGATTTCTCTATTTTTCTGTTTTTAATTTCATTGATTTCCACCCTTACCTTTATTTACCATTTCCTTCTACTTGCTTTGGGTTTATCTTTCTCTTTTCCTAGGGTAAAAAATAAGGTTATTAATATGAGATCTTTCATTTAAAAAATAAAAGCACTTAATGCTATAGTTTCTAAGTATTGCTTTATCTGCATCCCATAAATTTGATATATTGCATTTTATTTTTGTTCAGTTATTTGTTTGAAATATTTTCGAATTTCCCTTGAGCTTCCTTTTGGCCCACAAATTATTCAGAAGTGTGTTGTTTAATTTCCAAATATTTGAGTACTTTTTCCAGATATCTTTGTTATTAATTTCCAGTTTAGTTCCAGGGTGCTTAGGATTTGTATCTCATGGGCCTAAAGCTGGAGATAGAAATTGGGGCAACTTTGGGAGGGTATCTTGATAGTTGTAGCAAAAATCTTAGGAATGTTCACATACATTTGGACCCAACAGTTCCACTTCTTTGCTTGTATCCTGAGGAAATAATCATGAATGCACACATACATTTGTGCAATCCTCTGAATTTGGAAAAAAGGAGATGCCAAGCAATAGGGATATGGGACTGATTAGCTAACGTGTGCTGCTAAGTCACTTCAGTAGTGTCCAACTTTGTGCGACCCCATAGATGGCAGCCCACCAGGCTCCCCCGTCCCTGGGATTCTCTAGGCAAGAACACTGGAGTGGGTTGCCATGTCCTTCTCCAATGGATGAAAGTGAAAAGTGAAAGTGAAGTCGTTCAGTCGTGTCTGACCCTCAGCAACCCCATGGACTGCAGCCTTCCAGGCTCCTCCATCCATGGGATTTTCCAGGCAAGAGTACTGGAGTTGGGGGGCCATTGCCTTCTCTGAGCTAAAGTGTAGTTATCCAAACAATGAAATGTTATGCAGCCTTTGAAACTTATTCTGAGGAAGAATGTGGAGTGCCATGGGAAGGAATGATGATCTATATATTAAATCCTTCATTTTCTGTCATGTCCCCACTGGGATGTAAGCTCAATGAGACAACAGACATTGGGTCTCTTTTTTATTCCTCTTTTTACAGTACAGGCACATAGTAATACACATAAATATTTAAATTAATAAATTAGTATGAAAAATTACATTTTATCATTGCATTATATAATTATTATAATTTATTGTACATATGTATATAGTATATGTATGTATGTTCACATCTATGAAATTTGGTCTTCTCTTTTTTTTGAAAAAGATTTTTTTGTTGTGGGCCATTTTTAAAGGCTATATGGAATTTATTACAACATTGCTTCTGCTTTCATGTTTTGTTTTTTGGCCACGAAGCATATGGGATCTTATCTCCTTGACTGGGGATTGAACCCACACCACCTTCATTGGATGGCAAAGTCTTTACCACTAGACCACCAGGGAAGTCCCTGCTGCTTCTCTTTTGATGTGAGTTGCATTCCTGCTCCTACTCTGCCTTTAAGTTACACGTATTCCTCCCCCAACTTTCCGTGTGACTCCAGATCCATTTCACCCAGCTGTTCCTCTTCACCTGTGAAACAATTCCTGTTTGGAGGAGGGAAGTTTATAGTGATCAGATATTATAATGATGACCTCACAATTAGTAGGTATAAGTCACCTCGTTTTTCTGAAGAAGTGTGGACAAATGTGACTTTCTTCTCAAGGCCCAAGGTGAGTTCACGTCACAGGGAGATCTCGGGGCAGGGTGTTTTCTCCCAACGACCTTCCCTTCCAGTGCCCCAGGCTAGCAGCCCTGTCCTTCCAGAGATAATGACTCCAGGGTATCTGGGGCCCCTGATTCCACTCGAGGCTGTGCGCCCTGCATCAGAAGTGTCTGGGTTTTCTGCATCACATGAAATGCCACCGTGGCCTTGCATTCTTGCTGGCTCTTACATTTCCCAAATATCAAAAGGCCACAGTCTGCCATAGCAACCAATAGTCTGAGAAATGTAATTGCTTTTTAAAAAAAATTGTTGGGCAACCGGGCCATTTGTGCTTTGCCACTCTCTAGTTTTTATAAAACAACACAAAGTACTGCAGGAGACACCCGAAGCCCCTCAGCAGGATTCAGTGAAAATGAAATGGGCGTGGGGGTGACCCAATCAGAGATCGGGTTCTGTCACTGTGTGAATGCAGGCACATGAACGGATCTCTGCATTCACCTGCCCCACCTGTGAAAGTCGGCATTAAGATGCTATCACAGCTGAAAGGATTGGGCCCCTTGTGTCTGGCAGATAGTGAGGGCTCGGTACAGAGCGTTTGTTGTAATTCGACAACTGTGGCTGACAACTGTGCTCCAAATTACCTCTTAGAGGACCCCCTTTCAAGGGAAGAGGAGACCATTGGAATCAAGCTGAGCCCTACTAACTCATACCTGCCTCACCTGTTTGGCTTGTTTTCCTTTCACCTGTTCTTCCTTCCCCACTATCTTGCACATTTCATTGGCCATTGCTGATGGCAGAGATCTGTAGATTTTCTGGCCTCCTTTTGGGATAAGAGTGTAGGGAGGTATAAGTAGGACTTTTCACCTCCAGGTTTGTCCGGTAGGACCCTTGCCAACCTGAAATTGGCCACATGAGTTGGCACTGGATGTCATGGGAGGACTTTACCTTTAACGATCCCCTTTCAAGGGAAGAGCATATCCTTGGAATGCTTGGTGAAGTTTCTCTGGAGCTTGGAAGTTAGGAGACCCCTTGATCCTGAAGGGGACTTTCAAAAACTAATTGTCCATGTCCACTAGAGCTTTCCTGGTGGCTCAGATGGTAAAGAATCTGCCTGCAATGCAGGAGACTTGGGTTCAATCCCTGGGTTGGGAAGATCCCCTGGAGAAGAGAATGGCAACCCACTCCAGTATTCTCGCCTGGAGAATCCCATGGACAGAGGAGCCTGGTGGCCTGCAGTCCACGGGGTCACACTCAGACACGACTGACTGGCACTAACACTGGAGGCTCAGTGGACAGTGTGGACCTTGGGGCCCAAGCCCTTGGCCAGACACCCACTTGGGTGGCATCCCCACCCCTTCTCCGTGTCTTGGGTCTCCATCCATGACAACATGTGTGTCTGTAACACGGGCGTCTGCTTCGTTTCCACCCTCCCACCCAATCAGGAACTTCCTGAGAGCTAGAAACACCAGTCCAATCTGACGTCTCTGTCTTCCCAACTCCAAGTTTAGTAATCAGCCACCGGAAGCACCAGTGGAGGATGAAGTCATTTGAATCATGAACTGATAGCTGTTTTGTGCAAAGGAAAGTGATGCTCCCACCCACACACACACCTGAAGATACCTACTCTTCCAAGAGAGCGTTGGCTAAGGGCCTTTGTTCTTCGGCTCAGAGTGAGAGAGTGGCATCACGTTTGAGTGACTTGCCCGTTCTCTCTGCCTGCCTCTGAGTGTTTGAGCAAAATGTTCTGCTTTTGATTGTTGCTCTTCAAACAGCATAGTATTGTGTGTTTGCCTCTTTTTAATAAAGAAAAACAAGGAGAGGTTTTGTTCATGCAAAATTAACATACATTCAAACTGTGTTTCTTTGATCCAGTCTGGACTCTGATCTGCGCCGGCCTTTTCATTTTCCCACTGAGAATGTACGGCTCAGGAAGGATTAGGGAGGGAGAAAACCGCTTACCACTTCCCATTTGATTAACACAATTTAATGCAGCAATAATGCCGGGGAAGTTCATTACTCGGGAACGGCTCTGATGCGGCTGCCCATGGTGTCTGGGGACTGACTCTTTTTATTTAAAACGCAATCAAGCACCTACGGTGAGATAATCTGTGAAATCCTGCCTAAGCTGGGGAAGGTGGAATTTCCATTTAGTGTAGACAGACAAAAATCCCTTCTGTTTGTATAGCTTTTGATAGTTTTTCATTCCACCTACAAATATTTAATGTGGCTTATTAGGTTCAAGACCCTGGGATGAGAAAAAGAGCAAAGGACCCTACCCTCATGGTGCTTACAGCCTAGAAGAAAAGAGGGCCTTTAGCCAAAGTGAGTGCACTGGTGAAGAACATCAAAAGAGGAAGGGGAGGGGTGTGGCAGCAAGTGAGTCAGTAAAACGGCACCTGTCTGGGCAATCAGGGAGGCCCACCTGGAGGAGGTGATGTGTGAGCCCAGGTCAGAAGCATGAGTAACAGTCGATTCAGGAGGGATGACCAGGTGAGGGGCAGAGTTTTTGAGGCTGAGAAACAGCCTGTGTGAAGCTGTGAGGCAGGCAGCAGCCTGGCCACCATCTGGGCAGATGGAGGTAGGAAGTAGATGGGGTGTCCATCGACACACGCCAGCATGCCTGCCTCCAGTTCAGCTGCAGCCAGGTGTGAAGGGTGGAGGATCACCCTATGGCAGGATGATTAGAAATCTGTGGTCTCCATCTCTGAGGATCCCCAACCCCTCAGTGGCTTAGAAGGCCCAGGCTTAAGGCCCAACCCTGTGTCTCCTCACATCTGTGCCCTTGGTCCTGTCATTTGGCTCGCCTTTGCCTCCATTTCTACCTATAAAATGTTGCGGTCACTCTTTGCTTGCCTCACAGCACTATCGCGTGAAAGAAATAAAACGGGAGACAAGCAGTCTCAAGACATTCTGGAGAATATCAGAGCTCCTGGCATCAATCATTAACAGGTCAAAATACACGGGACATGACTGGTAAGTTGCACTGAAACTGGGAAGATTCTGTCCAACTTCTAAGAAGGTCTGCGGAGGAACGGTCTCCCTGAAATATTCCTCACGTTTGTCATAAGCAGGTAGGTTATTCTGCAGTAAATACAACCCCAATGTCCCTGACTTAGTAAATAAAAAGTTATTTCTCATTCACATAAAGTCGATTCAGTCCTGGGCAGCTGGCCAGGGCAACTGGCCAGTGTTCTATGAGTTTACGACTCAGGCTGAGGGAGCCTCACCCAAAATTGTAGGGTCATTGTGGAGACAGCACACCAGCTCTTCAGTGCTTCCCCCGGAAGGGACATATGGCACTTCCGCTCCGATTCCAGTGGCCCAAAGAGGTCACATGGCCACACCTCAGCTCAGGACTATGCAGTGCTGCACTTCTTTGTCCCAAGAGCCTGTGTCCTGCCTGCCACCACCGTGCTTCTCCTTAGCTGCTCTCCTGCTTTTGCTCCCAAAGAATTTATCATCTCACAACTCACCACATACTTTATCTCTTACGTATATTACGTACCCCATCCCTAGAATCTGAATGCCACAAGGGCAGGGATCTTGCTCGATTTTATTCTTGATATTTCCCAAATATCCAGAATGGTGCCTGGCATGTACAAGGGGCTCAATAAATATTTGCCAAATGTTCAGAGGGACCTCCCAGTAGTGCCTGAGTTCTCCAGTATCTGTGGCGCAGAAAATGGGAAAACTTTCTTCTAGATTATCATGTTCCGTCAGGGGAACTATACTCCTCCAAAAATGTGGTATCTCGTGATCAGCATCTCTGCCTATCAGGATGTTAAAGATAAATAAAAATAACAAATTGAGGCTCAGAGAGAGGAAGGGCATTGTTTCAGGGCAGAGGGTGTCACAAAGAACAAGGAAAGCCAGAGGAAACAGGAGGAGGTGGGTGGCAGCCAGGGGACTGAGCTGCATTTTCACTCCCCGATCACCCATGAGTGGGAGAGGAGAACCAGCTCTCTCATGCTTCCTGAACGGCANCTCTGGATCATCCCCGTACACCAGCCCCAAGCGTCCTGCATTCTGTATCAAACATAGACTGGTGATTCGTTTCTTACATAATAGTATATATTCTTCAATGCCATTCTCCCAGATCATCCCGCCCTCTCCTACTCCCTCTGAGGCCAAAAGTCCATTGTCTATGTCTGTGTCCTTTTGTTGTCTCACATACAGGGTCATCATTACTATCTTCCTAAATTCCGTATATATGTGTCAGTATGCTGTATTGGTGTTTTTCTTTCTGGCTTACTTCACTCTGTATAATAGGCTCCAGTTTCATCCATCTCATTAAGATGAGAAAATTTAATATGAATTTGGAATTATATGACAGGAGGAGAGATTTCTATTAATTGGCCTGGAAATTTCTACTAATTGGGATAATGGTATATCCTTATCATCTAGAAATGCACATTGCAGATTTCATGGATGAAAGAGTAGGATGTCATAGGTGTGTTTTAAAATACTTCAGCCAAAAAAAGTGAGGGAGGGGGAATAGATGAAACAGAATAGCCAGAGGTTGACAGTTATTGAAGCTGAGTAAGAGATACACCCCAGCATAGTAAATTTCCCTCTAAATACTTCTGAATGTTTGAAATAAGCCAGAAGCAAATTGACAAACAGTAATCCTGTAGTGGTCTGGCCTCTCTCCAGGCTTTTAACCGCCACTGAGCCTACAGGGCAATGGAGAATGAGATGGACAGAACAGAAAAAATTATTCTCAGCTAGAATGTGGACAAGATCAGAGCTCTTATTCTGGAGACAGGAACTCACGAGGTGTCCATGGATGGAGGTTTCAGAATGGTCTGAACTCCCTGTAAGTATACACCAAATTTTGATTTGAATTTTTTTTTTCTGGAGAGGCATCTAGGCTTCACTAGATCCTGGGAGATATCATAAGTCACAAAATTTGAGATACACTAGGTTGCAGCAGTTCCAAAGCCTGTTTCAACTCTAAAATTCTGTAAATGTATATACGAAGAGCAAGAAATACAGTTGTCCTATTTTAAGAACTCTCTGCACAGTGTAACTGGCTCTTGATTTCAAAAACTCTGCATCTTAATGTATTTAAATTCTTAGGAGAGTAGAATGTTTAAGGGCTATCAGATACATTAAAAAAAAAAAGTCACATCTAGATCTTAAGACTGGTTCAGCAAGTAATACAATGTCCAAGTATATCAGTGTAATTTTTTTTCTCTTTTAGAGCACCTTTCATTGTCATCCTGGAGTCTATGCAGTAAAATCTCATTGTTAAAAGATTTGCTTCAACAAAAACCCTTAAGAAGCAGGAAGCATTATAGCAACATAAAAATCCCCCAGTTATACACAAGGGAGCGATGTGATAGCTCTAAGTGCCAGCATCTTATTGGCTATAAAGACATGTGCTGGAAGAGATGGAGATTTCTCTAAACTGGCGACTGAGATTGTGTATGTGCAGCTGCTCTGAACAGTTCTCTTTTGCCATTGCATTTTACTGATATCCTTCCCTTTGAGTACAATAATCTGGTAGAAAATCTGAAATATTCTGTGCAATGGGTTTACAATAAAGCCAGAGCAGTACAATCAGTGGTAACAGCCCAGTTTAATTCAGTTACAAATTCGGGGTCTAACTAGACATCATTTAGTGTTAGCCTCAAAGATGGTGCTTCACATGCTGTCTAAGCCCCTAGATGTTATTTCTCTGTTGCTTCTTCTGGGGTCCAGAGTGGAGCAAATGAGTGTGTGTCTATGTGCATGTGTATGTGTGTGCCTGTGTGTGTGTGTAAGTGCACCTGTGCATGTGTGTTCAGGGTGGGGGTGGATAATGAGGGCATTTTTCACATTAAAACTTTGTGTTAGCTCTTGCTGCAACAAACCTGCATCATGAACTCGGTAGATGATAATGCCAAGCGTTATATGCACATCACAGTTATGCTCATCACTTTTGCCAAGTTCTTGGCTGAGTGGCCTTATTCCTGCAGTTTGCTGACTGTGCTTGCCTACTGGCTCCAGGCAGGTTCTGATCAGCTTGCTCTGTGGGCCTAGGATGAAGGGTTGTGTCCTTGGCAGGTCACCACACCCTCTGATACTCACCTCCCCTCCTCTTTCATCAGATCACCTGGCCAAGTTCCAAGTCAGTGGGGCATGGAAGCCTTCTCCACCTCAGTGGGATGGGAAGGAATTCCAATTTCCTGGAAGATAATCTAACATCATAAAACTGTTTTCTTACAATATTACATAAGTATATCATTAATTTTTCTTGCTCAATGTACATAGTTTCGGACATTAAAATACTAGGTTTTATGGGTGATTCACACATACAAATCAATATCTAAAACAGCTCCCTGATCTAGTAGGAGTCACCTATCTTTTATTTCCTAATACAGAATTCCTCTGTCCTTTGGAGACGCTCCTTAATCTCACCCCTAAGGATGCAGATTTTTACATACTTTTGCCTTGCCACTCCTCCCCCACTCTCTACCTTCGGCAAGTCTTTCAGTTTTCCTAAATTGTGCCAAGCTCTTTTGTGCTTCAGGGCCTTTGCATACACCATCCTCTCTTCTCTGCCCATAATTCTTTGCCTCCTAGACATCTGCTTATCAGTCCTGTCTCAGCTTAAATGTTACTCCCAAAGTGATCCTCAGTGACCACTGAATCTGATATCGCCCTCCTTAAGCTTGGAGCGCCCTTCCTTCATGTCCCATTGTAACTTCTATTTACGTAGTTTTTTATGTGCTCTCCCCTTTTGTGTTAGATGAAAAGTGTCATTGGTGCAAAAGTGGCATCTTTTTTCTTTCTTTAGAAGCACCTAGTCTGGTACTGAAAAAGATAGTATTCTAATGAATGAGCAAAAGCAATTTGAACCTGGAGGAGAGGGAATTTCCTCTTCCCAAGTGTGTTGACCTTAGTGAGCTTGGTGACACATAGACAAACTAGCCCCAGCTCTAGTGGTTAAAGAAGCCTCCATCTGTCCCCAGCGACTTGACTCTCCTGTACCCCTGTTGACCTCCTTCTGTCCTTCCGTGCTCTGACTGTGTGTTGGAAATAGGCAGTGGGTGCAAAGGTTTGGGCTCAAAGCTGGAGGTGGTCAGACTCAGACATCCAGGGCAGGCTGCTCTCTTCCTTCCTGAGTGCGGAGCCCATCCCACTCTCAGACGCTGGCAAACTTATTAGAGCCCTTGTCACACCGCACTTTCTGCTTATCTAGTCCAGATAATCGTGTGCTTAGACACTGAGTCCAGTAATACTGGGATTTATGGCAACAGGTGTTTTGCCTATGAGTTTTATGGTAACCATTCTTACATTTAGGCCTTTAATCCATTTTGAATTTACTTTTGTATGTGGTGTTAGAGAATATTATAAATTTCACTATTTTACATATAGTTGGTCAGTTTAGACTGTCAGTCTTAAAAAGAATGATACAAATGAACTTATTTAGAAAACAGAAATAGACTCACAGACATAGAAAACAAGTGTATGGTTCCCAAAGGGGAAGGGATAAGGGAATTAGGAGTTTGAGATTAACAGATACACAGTACCATACATAAGGTAGATTAACAACAAGGACCTGCTGTATGGCACAGAAAACTATATCTTGTAAAAACCTTTCATTGAAAAGCATCTGAACAAGAATATATATAGCTAACTGAATCACTCTGCTGTACACCTGAAACTAACACATTATTGGAAATCAACTATCCATCAATTGAAAACTGTTTGATTTGAAAAAAGAAAGTAATACTATGAATGGGACATAGAACTAATGATCATGTATAACACTGTGAGAAAGTGAATTTGGAATTCTAAACACCTGGCTAAGTAAAGAGCTTTTGGAATATGGTACTTAAACAAAGGCTTCTCTCTGGGCTGAGTTTCCTCTGCTTGCACTAAAGGAAGCATCTGTGTCTCCCCAGATTATACAGACCTCTCCCCAGTTTATCATGGAAATATATAGTGTTTCATCCAAGTACGTAACATCAGTGGTGGAGGACTTTGAAAACCCCGACTGCATTTTCTGATGGAATGCAAAATGCCAGCAGTTGCATTCACTGGAACAACCCTATTTTATGCATCTTGGGCTTAAAGATCAGCTTTGATGTTATTAGCCTCATGAAGGTATCAGACAATAAAACACTTGTGACCTGAATCACTGTTGGGGTGAAAACCACATATACTCGGATTGTGACGGTTCTGACCGTGAACAGTTTGGAAACCAGGGTTGCATGGTACCTGCCTGATAGAGAAATGAGACAGCTGAACCTGGCCTGACTGTTTGAAACCTACATTTTCCTCCTGGTCCTGAGGGTAACACACAAACCTTCTTGGTCCCCACTAGTTTTCATGTCTCATAGCAACAGCAGCAGATAACTAAACTTCGAAAATTAGCCTTGGCAGAATAGTCATGGAGCTATTTTATCCAGGTAAGGAAAGACACACAAGGAGGCATTTGGGGATTATTTAATGTGAGGCTCCAAGTTTAGAATTATTGTGATGAAGGATGCTGCTGCTAAGTCACTTCAGTTGTGTCTGACTCTGCGACCCCACAGATGGCAGCCCACCAGGGTCCTCCGTCCATGGGATTTTCCAGGCAAGAGTACTAGAGTGGGGTGCTATTGTGAATTAATAAGGAAGGGCCATGAGGCAGGGTATAGGGTGAGGAGAGAAGTGTAGATGATTCAAGGTGCCATTGGCTCCATGTTTTCTCTTGATGAGAAGCATCTTTGAGGGGCCATGGAAGAGGTGTGTGTAGGGGGCAAGGGGCAGAGGATAAACTGGGGATTGGGCTCTGTGTGTTTCTGCCCTTTTAAGGCCCCCAGAAGGCAGGTGAGAGTTAGAAATTGGATGAGTTTCTGTTGCAAAAATCATTTAAGGGCTAAGCTTCATGACCTGGTCTACAAGGGTTAGGAGAGGCAGCAGTAAGAACTCAGAGATCCAGAAGCCAAGGATGAAATTTCTGCCGCCACTCCTGGAATATGCAATGTCCAGTGAGGGTCTGGGGTGTCCACCCACCACTGGGCAGTGAATGGGTCTAAACCACTGTGTTGCTTATTATTCAAAGGGGAATAATGGTCTCAGCCTAAATCTCAGCTGTACACTGAAGGGCAGTTCAAAGGCAATGCTAATATTTTTAAAAAGAGATTAAATCTCAACTTCCTTAAGTCCTTTGGTATTACCCCACGGCTTACGTGGTTGGACACTGTTCCATTAGGCTGCAGGTGCATTTTGGAAACTCTGCACATCTTTGGCATGTGAAGTCATTGATTTGAATTAGATAATTATTTTATTTCTGTTTAGATAATTATTTTAAAGGAATCCAATAAATAGTGTGACTATCAGTAGTACTACTGAATATTCCTTAAGATAACTAACTGTTCAGTTAAGTGAATGAATTGACATTTAGCATACTGTGATTATTATTTCAATCTATTAAAATATTTTAATAAATGAGTAAAACCTTTTGACTCAAAAAAGATTTCTGATTTCAAGTCATTAAGTGAAGTCATTAAAAAATCATGGAACCTATTCTTATTCTAATTATTGATTAGACTAGGTAAATTATTTCTTTAGAAGTATTAGTGGCTTCAATGTTTAAAGCAAATTAACTCCTTAGGAACAAAAGAAATTGTAAAGAACTCAGAGGAAAAAAGAAATTTGGCCCCTACTCTACTTAGACAGTGGGATTAGTAAAAGGATATTAACAAATATGAGAAATAATCAATGATGAAATGAGACTTGAAGTCTAAATGGAATGCTGAGTACAAAAAGTGTATGTGATCTTTCCTAGTCTTTTGTTCAGTAGAATAAAAATTACTTTTTATTGCCCCAATTGGTATGATAAGCATAGTACTAATATGTCTGACCTGAATAAAACTCAGAACATTTCTCCATTTCTAGAATGGATCTTTTCTACTGCTGCATTAACATTTGGAAAAATTACTTCATATCAATGAGTCTTTCTGAAACCTATCAACAAGAGTGAGAGCCATCTAAGTAAGAAATCCCAACATAACAAAACTGCTTATGATGCTGAAATGTTCCGTCGTTTCATTCCATGCTTCTCCTGCCTTTGCAGGCTTTTAGGAGAGAGTGTCTGCTTCATGGGAGAGCAACCAAAAGGTGGCAGCATCTCTTTGAAAATTATTTCCATTTATTTCACGGCCATATTTCTTTTCAAAAGGCTATTCCCACAGAGTTGAGCCATGTTGTAATATGCCTTACAGAGCAGAAAGCACCCTTCCTTTGCAAATGAAATGAACCCAGTGACAGCTGTTGATACAATGGAGCTTCAAAAAATGTTTACTTCAAATGAAGACTTATCCTTCTTTTTAGCCAACTGATCCATCATGTCTGATGACATAGCAACAAACCCACATCTTCTTGAGGATCAGAAAATATTCATGGAGTCACCTAACACTAACAATGACTATTAGTTATCAACTGGAAGATTAAGAATCTTGTCAGCATATTATGAAAATGACTAAAAACCACAAATTGATCATTGACTCCTGAAGGGTGACCATTGAATAAACAATTCTTTAAATATTTTTCTTTAAGCACAAATCCTATCAGTATTTTTTTTATAAAAGTTTTAAATCACTGTGATATTTGGCACTTGTTTAATGTCATGTATTTTTAAATAACATTTTAAGAAATAATTCATACATCTGTAAATCTAAATTCTCAACCACAAATTTATCTAAAGATAAATCCTAGGTTAATACTTACCAGATCCTTAACTTTTTTTTATAATGAAGACTTATAGAGGATATTAGCAAAGCCAAATTCAAATTTTTCTTAAGATAGTAATTGCTCTTCTGAAGTAAGGCAGTATGGAAAACCTCATTGATTCAGATAAAGTCTGAACATTAGTATTGTATTAAATGAAATTTCAATACTGTTGAGTACTTGTAGTTAAACTAAAGTAAGCTAAGTAAGGCAACTGCTCATGTCAGAGTCTTAAATACATATACATATATATATGTGTGTGTATATATATATATATATATATATATATATGATATGCACACACAGTTTAGATAGATAACAATGATTTCTAGACCATTAAATTGTCAGTTCCATTAAAGCAGTGATACTGTACTTCTCTGTATCTTGCACAGATGTGTAGAGCATGGAAATGCCATATTATATAAGATCGCAGTAAACATTAAAATCAATGTATCTCTTTAAGGAGTTAAATGATGAAAAAGTGACCTTAAAGATCGGAGATTTTCTGATATGTTTTAATCTTGAGTTTCTAGTGAAATCTTCCTCAGAAGCCCAGTCTGTAACTCAGCCCAGAGAGATGGACTTTTAAGTTGCTTGATGGCTGTGAAGCCTAAGATTTCACCTCCTCCCTCTGTATCCCAGACACCCCAAGACTCAAGACTCCAGACTCTGCAGACCTTAGGTTGAATGACTGATGTTGTCCAACACCTTAACCAAATCCCTTTGTTTTCCAAATGGCAAGCCAGGATTTAATCACCTAACAGGCAAGTGGTTCAAAACTATTGAGGTCTGTAACTCAAACCCAATCATTGTAAGAATAACTGTATAAATCAAAACCTATATTTCTTTTTATATCACTGTAGTTTATATTGGTCTTTTTTTTCATAAAAGAAAAGCCAAGAGAAAACAGACAAAATCTAGATATAAATATAGATGTAGTTATATAGGGCTTCCCAGGTGGCTCCAGAGTGGTAAAGAACCCTCCTGCCAATGCAGGAAATATAAGAGATGCGGGTTAAACCCCTGGGTCAGGAAGGTACTTTGGAGGAGGGCATGGCAACCCACTCCAGTATCCTTGCCTGGAGAATCCTAAGGATAGAGGAGCCTGATGGGCTACAGTCCATAGGATTACAAAGACTTGGACACGACTGAAGTTACTTGGCATGCATGCCTGAACTGAACTGAACGCATAGCTATGTAGATATAGATACAGGTATCAGAAAAGTCAATTCACAGAAAGCACATATATAGGCATTCTATCTGTCTATCTATCTATCTATCTGTCTATATATGTGGGGGGGCTTCCCTGTTAGCTTAGACAGTAGAGAATCTGCCTGCCAATGCAGGAGACCCCAGGGCAATCCCTGGGTTAGGAAGATCCCCTGGAGAAGGGAATGGCAACCCACTCTAGTATTCTTGCCTGGAGAATTGAATGGACAGACTCACTCATGTATGTATATACATTTTCTGATATTACACATACTTATAAATGTGTGAATAAAACTTGCCTAGCACTGAAACATCAAGAAATGAAGAATGGATAGCATTCTGTAGTGGAAAGAACACCAGTTTAAAATCTAGTTTGCCACATGGGGTCATACCAGATTCATCTTTAAACCTATTCAAGCCTTGAAGAACTTTTCTCTTTTAAAAAGCAAAGTAAAAATACCTACTCAACTGCCCTGCTTGGTGATTGTAGAGATCGCAAGTGTGTCTTGCTAATGTTATAAAATGTTATGGATGTGTGCAAGAGAGATGTGTTAGGAGACTTGAGGTAGCTATCCAAGTGCTATACCCAGCTTCCATTTCACACACGAAGATCCCCAACAGCTTATTTCAGGATTCCTCACATTGCAAAGGTTGTGATCATTTTTGACAGCTGTCCTCGTTCTTTTTGAAAATATTTTTGCTAAGCAAGCTCTCATGCATGAAATAGCAGTATATTTGGTGGCAGCAAAGTGTCTGCAGAGAGCCAAATGTTCAATGGTAATTAGAAAGAATGCGTCACAAGTACTTGCTGAGTTGCTAGATTCTTTCCTAAATATGTTACTTAAAGCACTGACTGGATATCTGCTTGGCAATCAGACTTGTCACAGTAGCATCTTTGCATTTTGGCATCAGCAGTGGCTTCCAGAGTTGTCCCTGCCGCCCCCATCCCCCACCCACCCACACACAGGGAACCAGTGTGCTTGGAAAGAGGAGGGAATTAACAGGATGAGGGCTGGAAAGATCCTCCATCCTTCTAGAGCATCTAGCTGTAGAAGCGATATCTGTTATTCTCAGTGGGATGTTCAACATTTCTTCCTAGGAGGCAGGAGAGAATTAAGATTGTGTACCCCAAACCCAGACTGCCTGCATTGAAATCCAAGCTCTGCCTCTTCCTAGCTCTGGGGACCTAAAAAGAAAGTTTTTAACTTCTCTGTGTCCCAGTTTGCTCCTGCATATTTGGGAGATGGTATTAGTAACATTCTAATCTCCTAGAGTGATTAAAAAGATGATTGAGATAGCACATGGAAAGCCCTTATAATAGTGCCTGGTACCCACTCCGTCAGAGTTGTTTAACTGTTTTCACTTAATATAATAAATGATCCAGCCCGTTACACATTCCAGATCCTGTCATTAATGTGAAAGTGGAGGCTTCCCAAGGGCCCGGATGTGGCTGGGCATCACTGGGNCTGTGATGGTGGAAGAGAGATGTGGGCTTGTGGTTTTGAGTCGGGCAGCACGTGAGGATGTGGTAATAACGAGATGGCTTATGCTGTGTGATGCTCTGACCTTTCCAGTGGGCCTCCGCGTGTAGGTTTTATCCTCACAGCTTCCCCGTCAGGAAAGCCCGACAAGGAGGATTGTCTTTCTATTTGCAGATGGAGCTGTTTGAGCTCCAGAAAGGAGCAGGGACTTGCCTTAGGGTCCAGGGTGAGACTCAGATTTAGTGAGAATCCAGTTGGCCTGGATTTTTGTTTTTTAGAGTGTTTGACAAATATTTAGGCAGTTGCTACCATGTGACAGGAATTTTTCCAGGGGCTGGTGAGAGAGGCTGATGGAAAGTTGGGTTTCTGCTTTCTGGAATTTACATTCTTGGAATCCATCTGAAAATAGAGGCAGATTTAGAATATGCACATAGTTGGTGCAAAATAGTTGTTTTTTCCTGATTTGATTTTTAAAAGAAGGCTTAGGGTACAGTGTTCTCACTCTGGGTCGGTCTGTGTCTCTTTCTCCCCCTTCTTCTTCCTATTTTTTTTCCTGTTAGTACTTGGGGAGATGCAAGTTCACTGCCATAGCTATCTACTCCTTTTCTTTCTTTCCTAATGATTTCAATAACTTTTGATACAATGCACCACAGGCTTTTTCTTGCACAGGAACAAAAGGTGAAATGTTAATATGATTTTATTTGGGCTCAGATTGGATAAGGAAGACCTTTTGTTTCCTACCTTTCATCCTCAAGTCAGCACTCGTTAATTAAATCGAGCCTGTGGAAAGTGACCTTTGGGGAGAGGGGTCTCCTGAGAGCAGAATACGTTTTAATCAAATATGGGCAATAAATAAATAAACAAGAAAGGAGCTATTAAATAAAGAAACACCCTGAACACTTCGAGATGAGAGACCTTGACAGAAGGGTGATTTGCTTTTTCCTCTGAGTGAAAGTGCACACTTAGAAAACAGCACTTCTTGGACAAGATCATTTACCACCCCCATCCCAGAAACCCTGAGGATGGGGGAGAACCCTGCTGATTAGGCACTTGCAGACCGACCCCGTGGGTGTCTATCAGACTGGGAGAGGTTGCCCGATTTCTCTGAACGTATGCCTCACCTGGCCACTAGGGGGCGCAGACGAGTCGCTTTCTTCTGCGTGGAGAGGCAAACCCGGGAGGCCTCTCACCTCTAGGCCAAGTGTGGCCGGTGACTTGGTCTGCTGGGCTTGGGGGGCCTGAAAGGGAACTGAATACCTGTCTGCCCGTGAAGGAGGCTGGTTCACCCCAAGTCTGAAAATTCTCTGCCAGGAGGAAGCAGATCCCAGCTGTATATGGAAGAAATGAAGTTGGAAGCACTGTGGTGAGCATCCGTGTGGGCTCTGAATGCTCCGAGACTTACTTGCTGTGTGATTTTAAATGAGCTATTTAGCTTTTTGAATCTCAGCTTCCTAAACTATAAAATGGGGATACAGTATTATAGGGCTGTTAAGAGTCAATAAAATTACAGACATAATAAGTTGAGCATGCACATGACAAGTACTCAATACAGGATGGTTATTATGATATCTCTGTCTCTCCCCAATCCCTCGCCTGTCCCTTTAAATGTGCTGCCTGCAGGGAATCCAGGCTTATCGCACTGCCTCCTCTCCTTTGAGTTTTTTACAGAAAATCATAATGAAATATATGGTAAGTCTTTTAATGGAAATCATCTTTGAATATAAAATATATGGATTCATGTAACTTTTGTGCGCCTAGCCTGGGTCAGGTGCTCTGCAAGGTGCTGGACATAGAATGGAAGGCAAAAAAGCAGATCCAGCGCATGCTCTCATGGAGTTTCCAGCCCAACCAGTGCTGTCTGATAGAACTTCTCATGATGATAGAAACATTCCTCATCTGTGCTGTCCAATATGGTACCTGCCAGCCACATGTGGCCACTGAGCTCAAAATATGGCTAGTGACATGAAGTGGAGATTAAATTCAATGGTATTTAATTTTAATTGATACAAGTTAAAATAGCCATACAGAATTAGTGGCTAGACTATTAGCATGGGTCCAGAAGATAAATGTGAAAATGGTTCGCACAGAGTGTGGCACCCAGTCGGTACTCATAGCTGCACATTTCCTTTCCTCCTCCCCACTATGTGGCCCCTGGTACCCTGTGTGTAACTCCTCTGCTGCTATTGCACCTTCTTGTGGATGAGTGAGGTCATGCAAAGAGACTCTAGAAAGGCAGTACTCTGATTCAGAGTACTTCATGCCTGCCTGGCAGGATTTTGCACACATCAGGTGAGGCAATGTGGTATGGGGAAGGGAACATACTTTGTAGCTGAGTGGGGATGGTGGGAATGGTGTTAAAGTTTGGCTTCATCACTCACCAGCTGCAGGATGGGAGCAAGTTATTTGATCTCTCTGGGTCTCAGCTTTCACTTCTGTTAATTGGGATGATGATCACTATCTGGGTAGTTGTGAAGACAGATGAGATCACGCAGGAAATGAACCCATGACACAAATAGTCTTCAAAGATGAGAAAACCAATTGGAAGCCAAACAGGGTCAACCCATGATGCTGCGTCCTCTCTGGACATTCCCAGCCTGACAGATACACCCCTTGCAGTGTGACTCCGTCATCCTGGTCTTATTGATTGGCAGTGGCCACAGGACTGGAAAAGGTCGGTTTTCATTCCAATCCCAAAGAAAGGCAATGCCAAAGAATGCTCAAACTACTGCAAAATTGCACTCATCTCACATGCTAGCAAAGTAATGCTCAAATTCTCCAAGCCAGGCTTCAACAATACATGAACCAAGAACTTCTAGATGTTCAAGCTGGATTTACAAAAGACAGAGGAAC
>SJYV01045352.1:1152092-1171001 GCA_006410875.1 Neotragus pygmaeus | reverse complement strand
GTATTAAAAAGCAGAGACATTACTTTGTCAACAAAGGTTCATCTAGTCAAAGCTATGGTTTTTCTAGTAGTCATGTATGGATGTGAGAGTTGGACCATAAAGCAAGCTGAGCACCGAAGAATTGATGCTTTTGAACTGTGGTGTTGGAGAAGACTCTTGAGAGTCCCTCAGACAGCAAGGAGATTCAAAAAGTTCATCCCAAAGGAAATCAGTCCTGAATATCATTGGAAGGACTGATGCTGAAGCTGAAACTCCAATACGTGGGCCACCTGATGTGAAGAACTAAATCATTTGAAAAGACCCTGATGCTGGGAAAGATTGAAGGTGGGAGGAGAAGGGGATGACAGAGGATGAGATGATTGGATGGAAGATAAGCCAATCATGTTTGTTTCAAGAGATTTCAAATAAGATCTAAGGGGGAAGTTCAGTCCTTCTCTGGTGATAGGAGCCAACAGAAGTGAGGCCCAAACCTATCTGCACCAAGATTCCTGGTCCCCCAGGCAGAGGGACTGATCTTCAGCAGGGAAGAATCAAGCCAACACACATAAAGAGAAACAGACATAAGAAGTGGAGAAAGAGAGAGCGAGAGAGAGCAAGCAAGCCAACCCTGGAGATATTCTTGCCTTGGTCCAACTGGCCCTGAGAGCTGGCTGAAGCCTTTGAGCTCCTGCTGTTACATGAAGCTACTTTCTCATCCTTCTCAAACGTTCCCCTTTCTGAGAGAGTCTGTCTCGGCTGGGTTTCTTTCACTCACAACAAAACAAGTTCTAATTAAAACAGTGATCAGTCCAACACTTTCTCTTTCTCCTGCCCGTCTGCGTGCCATCAGAACTTGGTCTTCAACTTCGCCCTTATCCTCTATTTCCACATCTGCTGTGGGGTAAGGCAGGACTTGGAGGGGTTTCGGGGCAGGTGGAATGCTGTGTCCCTGGGAGTTAATTAGTACTGTTGGAGTCCTTTCCGGTAATGTTTATAGATGTTGCCTCAGGACAATTTACTAGCGAAAGAGCAAACGCAGGTGTCTCTGAAGAGGTCCTCTGAGAGGCAGTCCAGCACATGGAGCAGAGGGCGTGCTGAACTAGGAGCCAGGGGACCCAGGTTCAATCCCCTGCCTGGCTGTTCACGAATGTGAACTTGGCAAGTCAAGGCCCAGCCTCAGTATCCTCATTTGTGAAATGGAGAAGATAACACACGTCACGCCTGTCTCACGGTGGGTGTGTGCTTGGATGCAAGAGTTCCTGAATTCAACAATCCTTTGTCCAGTTGCTGCCCTGAGTCTGGCAGTGCACGTTCATGCAGAGTACTCTGAGAATTGTATATGCCCTCATCTTTCTTCTTTCCAGCACCCTTGAGGAAGAACCGAGAGGTGTGGGAAAGGAGGGTATTTTTACCTGCCCTTCCTCCGGACCCCTGATGGGCCAAGGAGGCAGTGGATTCATAGCAACCTCCTACCTACATGAGAGCTTGGCAATTTTCCCCTGAAATGTCACAGCACCTGGACATTTCATGGCTCAGACCTCGGGCTCACGTTAACCTGAGCAACCCAACTGGGGAAGCACCTCCCACCATTCCTTTCTGTCGAGCAACAGGGCCTCTTTCCCTTCCTGAGGATCCAGAATCAGCACGTGTGCCCCTCACACCTCCTTCCCAGCTGGCCAAAGCCTGGGGGCAACTGTTGCCTTTGGCACTGTGATGTCTTGCCTTTACAGATTCAGTTTCCAGAACCCTTATTTGAGAATTCCTACCCACTGCCTTCCTGTCCCAGACTCAAATGAAGTCATCTGAACTGAGAGCCGGCAGCCCTACCTGAGTTCTGATCCTGGCGGTGCTCTCAGACCTCGGGTAGGTCACATCTCATACTCTTTGCTCTTCGGAGTCCCCATCTATAAAACTGGGTTGAAAATACCTGCCCTCCTGACCTCACAGATAGAAAATTAGATTAGAGATTTGAAATACGGAGAAGCACAATGTGACTGTAGGGTACTGGTATCAATTTTTATATAACCTTAAAAATCTTATTACAAAAATGTTATCTGTTCATTGGGGAAAACTTCAAAAATGTAGATAAGAAAATGATGAAAATAAAAATAGCCCATAATCACATCACCTAGAGAGAACTGCTGTAAATAATTTAACAGATATCATGCTAAGATCTACATCTATCTACTTGAAATGGGACAACTCTCTTTGTGCTATTTTGTAGCTTGATTTTTCACATAACACGAATCCTCAGAGGTATGCTTTGCCAGAGATTAAACTTGTGGAATTTCCTCCCTCTATTCAGAACTAGTAGACCACCTTGGAGTTGTCAGAGGTCATATCCTCCATCCTCCAAAGAGTAGATGTAGACAGTTTGGGTTCCTTGGGGAGCCTCCTTCAGGAGGAAAGGCCATGGTCTAGGGTCTGTGGAATGAAGGTTATGCAGTCAGACCATCGGTGCTTTGAGGGTAAAGACAGAGACAGTCTGTCCCACATGGGAGGATCACTGGGAGGTAGAGGTCGGTTGCTCTGGTCCTAAGAGGTGGTGGGAAATGGGTCCAGGACTGACCCGGGTTCCCAGGAGCTGCCCAAGTCTCTGGAGGTGGTGGGCTGGGGAGGAAAATGAGCTGCCCACTTGCACACCCAATTCTAGGGAACCCTAAGCCAAGCCTGGCACCCATGGGCTGCTGTTGCTGCCCCTTCCCCAACAGGGATCTAGACTACAGAGAGCTGCAGCAGTCAGCCAACATTCGGTGTGAGCAGCCCTCAAAGTAGTGTGTGATGGTCCACAGCAGAAGTGGCCCAATACACTTCTAGAATTTTCTTAACATGGATAGCTGGCTGGGCCACCTATGATTCCTAGGAAAAACCATGGTTGGAAGAGGCCTTAAGAGAGACATTAACTATTCTAATCATAAAAGTGAAAGACTGAGCAACTAATCAGAAAAGGAAAAGAGATGTCTCTATTTGTAGTGGGTTGAATGGTTCTCCCCCTATAGTGGGTTGGTATGTTCACTTGGGACCCATGAATGCACTCTTACTTGGAAAAAAGGGTCTTTGCAGAAGAAATTAATATAGTATCTTGAGGTCATATCATCCTAGATTTAGGATGGGGCCTAAATCCAACGACAGGTATCCTTACAAAAGCAGAAGGATATTTGAGGCATAAAGGAGAGGAGACTCTCCCTTTAGTGACCTCAACTGAGGTCAGCGTGTGCTAAGTCGCCTCAGCTGTGTTCGACTCTTTGCAACCCTATGGACTGTAGCCTGCCAGGCTCCTGTGTCCATGGGATTCTCCAAGCAAGAATACTGGAGTGGCTTGCCATGCCCTCCTCCAGGGGATCTTCTTAATCCGGGGGTTGAACCCACATCTCTTATGTCTCCTGCATTGGCAGGCAGGTTCTTTACCACTAGCACCACCTGGGAAGNCAAGAATACTGGAGTGGCTTGCCATGCCCTCCTCCAGGGGATCTTCTTAATCCGGGGGTTGAACCCACATCTCTTATGTCTCCTGCATTGGCAGGCAGGTTCTTTACCACTAGCACCACCTGGGAAGCCCCAGCAGGAAGGGTGGAGTTTGGAAAGTTAGAACCCCAGCATCATGGAACAAGTACAAGCATGGATGTAGAGCTAGAACTCAGCAGGTGTGATAAGCGGTTCAAGAACTGTGGCCCCATCTGTATCCAGTCCTGATTCTGCAGGGTCCTATGGACCCTGTGAACCCCATTTATGCTTCCAGTGGACCTATTTTGGTCCAGGCAGCCAGAGTTGTTTTCTCTTGCTTGTAACCAGGTGGAGCTTAACTAGCAGGTTATAGGTGCTTAACCAGCAACCTGCACGTTACAGGTTATTGCTAGCAGGGAGAGCTTAATAGCTGCGTGTTCCTCATATAATTCCATGAAGAAAGTTGATAGAAAGTACGATACCCATTTTACAGATGAGGAAATTGAGGTTTGATGAGATCAAGTCTCCTACTCAAACCTGGTCGGTGGCAGTGCCAGGACCAAAGTCTTTCCCTCTTATTTTACTTCTCACGTGACCTGCTAAGTCCAGAAGACAAAAGAAGTTCTGAGCCTCCTGGGCTGGTGATGCTCTCTACTTGCTGCCGAAAAGAAAGTGGAAGATCTATGGGCATTCTTTACAGTGAGCCAGAGCGGTGAGTCTGTTTAAGCAAAGTGTCAGTTTGCCCATTACCTTGACGGAAGAGAATTGTGTGTAACAACTTTAAGTTGTTGGAGAGGTTGCAATTGAATGGAAACAACTGGCCTTTAAATTTCTTCCCAGAATGACTTTGAGCTGAGGCAGGGAGACAGAGAATGTGGCTTTCCCTCTGAACCACCCCCCTTTTCTTCTCCAGTAATTTCTCAAGTGTCAAGATAAAACCTGGGAGGCTGCTCCCAGGAGGGCTCTCCCCTGTGCTTTCCAGGAGAGGCAGGACTTCAGGACCTGAAATGAGCCTCTTTAGGCATCCTAAAAGTTGGCCATGAGCACACATTGTAGGGGAAGGTGCCTGCAAGAACTCTGAAATGGAATAAAAATCTCTTCGAGGTTTAAAAAATAAAAAACGACTGAGACACTGCTCTATTGATTTTCTTTCTCTGATCTCACACCACTGGGTGAATAAATTATTCTTGGAGGTTTTGTACAAATTACTCAATAAAGTCACAAGCAATGTGTCTGGTAAATGTGGTCTGCTCTGATTTCAAGCGCACACGGCAGCCTGCGGCAGGAAGTGCTAAGGTAGAAGAGATCTTGGTGGGCAAAGAATTCAACTCTGACTTCCTGGTGTGAATAATGGAAGGCAGGGTGACCGGGGGAGGTACCTGGGGTCACAGAGTGAAATTAGAACGTGGAGCAGTGACTGCACGATGCTGTCTCCAGATGTGAAGGCAGATAAGGTAGGAGCCTCGATAGATTCCTGTGATGGTTCACCCTGCGTGTCAACGTGACTGGGTCCCAGGGTTGGGCACAGACATTTGGCCAAATGTTATTCTGGATGCATCTATCTGTCAGGTGTTTCTGGGTGGGATTAACACTTGAATCAGTGGACTGAGTAAGCAGATGCCTTCCTTAACCTGAGAGGAGCTTCATCCAATCATTTGAAGAACTGGCTGGAAGAGTAATGGTGAAAAGAGGAACTCCTGCCTGACTGCTGAGCTGGGACATGGGTCTTTGCCCACCTTTGGACTTGAACTGAAGCACTGGCTCTGCTGGGGTCTCCAGCCTGCTGGAATTTGGAATAGATTGTACACCATCATCTATCCTACTTCTCAGGCCTTCAGACTCAAACAGGAGCTACATCACAGCATCATCTGGGTCTCTAGCCTGTTAACTGCCAATTTTGGAGCCTTCTCAGCCTCCATACATGTGTGAGCCGATTCCTGATAATAAATCTCTTTATAAATACATACATACACATATCCTTTTGGTTCTGTTTCCTTGGAGAGCCCTAATACAATGCCCATGAGTAGGAGAGGAAAAAAAGAAAAAGTGATGATTTACCCAAAGCTTGACAACTGGAAGAGCTAAAAGAAATATTTAGCATCTTTACCTGAATTCACAAATGGATCATTACCAAAGGGCCAAGATCTGTTTTCTCCATGGACTCCCTGTTTTGTCTGTTTTCATGTAGAAGCAATTCTGGCTGTTGAAACTGCTATGCTGTTTCTTCAGCTACACAAAAAGGTCTATAGCGAAGGCTGCAGAAAGGCAGCTTTAGGCTGCCATTGCCCTCAGAGGTGCTTTGTTTGGCCACACTGTGGGGTTTTTTTCCCCACATTATATTTTCTGTGGTTCTTTTAAACATATAATGTTTTAAGCATTAAGCCAATAGAGAATTGTAAAGTAAAATAAAGTAAAAAAAAAAAACCAACAACATATTTTAAAAGCCAAGGGATTTTACATAAAAATTCCACCTTTGTTTTAAAAACAAAAAGACAAGATTCCACAATGACCGCCTTCAGCTGTCATGAAGCAACAGCTGTACTTTCAGTTTTTATGAGTGTCAGAAATTCCCCACAGCCCCCACCATTCCCAAATGTCTCCCCAATGCTGAAGTTAAGGATCAGCACCATTTGTCGTCATGCTGTGCTGCCCAGATCAATTATCAAATAATTCAGAATGTCTTTGAGATAAAGACATTGATTGAATCGATTAACATTTCTTTGCTACTGACTAATCCTAGAAGACTGCTGGGAGGTGGCAATACAAAGTCCACACGGCTTTTGCCCACAGTTAGAGGCAGTCACAGAGAAAAGGTTTTTATATCCATGTCTCAATCCACATCTCTTATACCCTTGTTAAGTATGCAGGTTGCTGGTTTGGCTGAAGCACGTAAATGTATTGAGAGGAGCTAGGGTGGGGTTAAGAGTTAAGGCACTGTCAAATTGAGGAGCTTCTCGGGTGATTCAGTGGTAAAGAATCTGTCTGCCAATGCAGAAGACATAAGAAACACAAGTTTGATTCCTGGGTCAGGAAGATTCCCTGGAGGAGGTGAAGGAGGAAATGGCAACTCCCTCCAGATTTCTTGCCTGGGAAATCCCATGGACAGCAAGCTACAGTGCATGTGGTCGCAAAGAATCGGACATGGCCGAGCACGGATGCTCACACACACGCGGTGTCAATCGAGGTAAGCTGCTGCAAGTGGGAGCTTTAACTGTGGACATGGAAGTATTAGGGGATAGTTTCTGAGTGGGAGTATGGCATGATCATAAAAAAAGAAAAATGGTGGCAGAGACCAGTTGTCCACCAAGCCACCCCTCTTCTGGATACTCAGACTGCATTTCCCAGCACTCTCTGCAAGTTAGGCAAGACCATGTGATTGAATTTCAGCCAATGTGAGTGAGAGCGATAGCATTTTTAAACCTGACACTCCTAACTCTCTTAAGTGACAGCTTCCATCTTGTTTCTTCTTTCAACAGCTGAGTATTGAGATTCTGAAGCTGTAGCCATATCCTGCAAAGATCCTAGATCCCTGAATTCACTGTGTAGAGGGGATACCTGCCTTAGACTGTGACGTGAATAAGAAACAAGTTTTTACTTTGTTAAGCCACTGAGATTTGGGGAGTTATTTATTATCATTTGCTTAACAGTGGCAACAATAATGACAAGAATAATTTGTTAAGTGCTTACTCTGTGTTAGGCATTGATCTAGGCGCTTTACATACATTATCAAATTGATAAGTCATTGCAATTCTCTAAGACAGGCATTTTTATTAATATTTCCACTTAACAGTGAAGAAATTGAAGTATGGAGAGGTTAAATGACTTGCCCAGGATCATATAGCTACTAATTGGAAATGATGCTTCCAATGCTCATCCAGAGCAGAGGAGAAGCAGAGGGAGGAGAATTTAAGGAGGTGGAAAACCACTGGGAAAGCAAAGTAAAATGACTTGGAGTCACATGCGGTTGCCTGAGCTGGGGATGTTTGGAGACTCAGGATGTGATCATAAGATAGCTGCCCACAACCATGACAAAGTCCTGCTTCCAAGGCAGAGAAACTGAGGTGCCAAAGGAGGCACACACTCTTCTAAGCTGTGTCTTTAGGCTGGAGGACTCTTTAGCATCTCCGAAGAGCCCTTGTTGCTCTTCGGCTTCTAACACAGCCAGCACATAATTCCGACAGAAGCACCTCACAAGAGAAAGTTTCCTGGGCGTGGAAACAGTGTTTAGGTGGGAGCATCAGACGGGGTCCAGAGGCCTCCCCGCTGTGCCTGCTCAGACCAGAGAGGAGGACAGGGGCTCAGGCAGGGTCCCTGCCCTCGGGAGACTCCAGGTGCCGGGTTCCAGGCGCCCTGCTGGCTTCTCTGTGAGGAGCCGTGACTTCTTGCAACTGAAGAGGGTTTGCTGCCAGAGGCTGTATCCTCCCCCTCCAACAGGTCACCATGACCCAGACTTTGTGCTGCAGCATCAGAGGAGGTGGAGGAAGCCTGAAGCCAGCCTCCTCCTGGGGCAGGTGCCCTTCTCTGGCAGCCCTAGAACTCCTCCAAGGGAGCCTGCATTGGCCCAGGCAGGGGGTGCACCTCCCCACCCCGACCCCAGCATCATCCATGCCTTGGTATTTAGGACAGTGGCTGACAAGGGTTAGCTGGGCACCTGTTTGGTGCTGGTCTCTGCCCTCAGTGCTGGGGAGCACACACTTGGTCAATAGGTAGACAAGGACTTTTCCTTTCACTCAACAGATCATCTTCTCCTGTGAGGAGACTGCTAGAAAGCAAGGAGATAGGCGGTGAGATCCCTTCAGATCTGAGGAACATGGGGGCATGGGACAGGGGCTGGGGATATCAGGGAGCAAATCGCTGAAGAGCTGCATTTGAGTTGAGAACGGTATACTGAGCAGCCCCAGGAAGAACGAGCAAAGTGTCCCGGGTAGGAGGGACAGCAAGAACAAAGGCCTCTTCTGCTAAGGAACTGGCTGAGAATGAACTTCGAGGGTTTAGGCAAGAGCAGGGAGATCAGAAGGGCTGGAGGGAACAGGAGGCACAGCAGAGGCTGGAGGCCACCAGGGGCCGGACCCTGCAGCTCTGTGGGTCACAGGGCAGAAGGGGCACTGGCCTCTCCTTTGGCTCCTCTGAGATCCTTGGGGACCAGGGCTGCCCAGTGCAGGTACCCAGAGCAACTTGCTCCATTGCTAGCTTCAGGGGGTTGGGTGAGGGATGCCCGGGAACACTCTCGGGTGGGGGCAGAACAGTGAAGCGGTGAAGGATGGAGGATCTTCAGTGGGCTGTGCCCAGATCTCCGTGGTCAACATTCTGAAGATTCTGTCTTGCTGCTGCTGCTAAGTCGCTTTAGGTAGTCGTATCCAACTCTGCGACCCCATAGACGGCAGCCCACCAGGCTCCCCCGTCCCTCGGATTCTCCAGGCAAGAACACTGGAGNTGGAAAAGACTCTGATGCTGGGAGGGATTGGGGGCAGGAAGAGAAGGGGACAACAGAGGATGAGATGGCTGGATGGCATCACTGACTTGATGGACGTGAGTCTGAGTGAACTCTGGGCATTAGTGATGGACAGGGAGGCCTGGCGTGCTGCGATTCATGGGGTCGCAAAGAGTTGGACACGACTGGGCGACTGAACTGAACTAAACTGAACTGATTCAGTAAGATTTTACAGAAAAACCCAAATGAACTTTTTGGCTAAACTCAATATTATAGGCCAAAAGGATAATTAAAAACACTACAGTAAGTGGGTGGACCAGTCAGCATCTCTGTTTACTTTCAGGCCACTTCCCCCTGCTGCCCAGTCCACATTTACCCAGGTTCCCCTCACACCTGATCGCCTCCCTCACTCTGTTTACATAGATAGATGGTAAGATGCTAGCTTACATGTGGTTGATTATGGTTCAGGTACAGTAGTGGCTAATGGAGCCGCCATGAATGTTTTATTCTAGATAACTCATCTAAGATTTTAAAAGGAATGAAATAAGAAAGAAAAAAATGCCCTAAGAGCCCTATTCTTCCATTCATGGAACACGACTCAGAGGTCAGATTCCCACTGGTATGAATGGTCCTTCCACGCCCAAGTTTCCCCCACGTTCACTCAGGCTAAATGGGAAAATCTGAGACCCTTTTCCCCAGAACACACACAGTAGCAAAAAAAAAAAAAAAAAAATCTGTCTTTTCAGATTTTTCTATATGTATCCTCCCCCTACATCCTGCATTTAATGTGTCACACTCATTAAAACTGATTAGAGGAGAGTTGAATGATTTTTAAAAACTCTCAGCTAATTGTTTCTTCATTAAGTTGGGTAATTTGTGATTCAAAAAGGATGTTAGATTTCTAGTCAGGTAGGACTCAGCTCACAGTTCCTGATGGTAAAAAAGTAAGCTTCAGAATGGAGTTTCAGAAATCAATGCAAAATAATAAAAAATTAAAACAGAGAAGCAGTCTATCAATAGCATGGTCGTAACAAAGGGGAGGCTTGTTTTATATTGATTAGCTACTGTTAAATAATGCATTCCTGCTTTCCAATAGTGGAGGCTCTGGCAGGGTTGTTTATTGCAAGGGGTAGTTGGACGGGCTCAAGGAATCAATACTGGAGCTGTAAACACACTTGAAAGTGCAGTTTGGCAGCCCATGCTGGGGTAGTTTGGGGGCCATTAAGCTGTAGTGGCCTGGAAAAGGGTGAGGAGACCACTACCCGCACATAATACTTCACAGTCCCCTATAGGGAACATTAGAACTTGGTATCTGTTAAGATGTAACTAACTCAAAATGTTATATCTGAATGCTCACCTATCCTTAGTCACTACATTTCATCTACAGATTCCACAGCTTATATGAGTTATGCAGAATTGATCAGCCCTTTGGAAGGTACTAATCAGATCCACTTTCCCACTAGGCAATTATCAACTATTGCTGGCAGTGCTTTCCTTGGAAAAAAAAAAAAAAATCATCCTGCAACAGGACCCTTAGCTCAGCGATTCTCCTCTGATTAATTATTTTATCATTTAAAAGCAACAGTATAGATTGGAATCGAAAAACATCATTATTATCTTCAGGACTCACAGTGCTAGAAATGCTTAAAACTTAGCAGCAGTAAAAGTTTTCATTTCCTGTGAAAAATAAATACACCCCAAAAAGCACCTAGAGTACCCCTCTCTCCTAGGAGAATGTGCCAAGAGTTGTGATTTGTTCTATTGTGATGCCTAAAAAGCAGGGTTGCAGCTTTTGCTACTTAGAAGTTCTATAATTCTTATACAGTCTTTAGGTTTTTGAAGTATTTTCATCTACAAAATGAAGACAGTAATATCTTCTCTTTCTTTTTTTTTTAAGATTTTTAAAAATTTGGTAGGAGACCAGGACACTGGAAAGAATTTTCCACAATCTCACATAGTCCTTTGTGAGAACCCAAGCAAGAAGTACCTTTATTTAGTAGCAAGAATAGTTACAGATTTTGCTTGCAAATTAGATAAAAATTCTCCTATCGTTACTGTGTTAAAAAAAAACAAAAAACTTCATTTTACCTCTGTGTGTGTGTTCAGACTTACCTTACAGTGTAGGGCAATATTTTATGTCCTTTTCATTAAACCAACTTTTCTACAAGTGTAGAGAAAGAAAAATTCCATGATGTTAACAAATTTTTCTATCCTGTCCTATAAGCTGATTTAGTTTAGCCAGACAAATTTGGTTTATTCTTCAGCTCTCTTTTCTGTTTTTAATATAAGTGTTATTTGCTCAGACTAGGTATCAGTATCATTGGAATTTCAGAAAAGGAAAAACACTTGTCAACACTTTTACTTTCTTTCATTCTCACTCTTTTATGCATCACAAATTCCCCCAATCCCATTGGAACACAAACACAGACACACCTATCTTCCCTGTCACTCACATGTAACACTCAATTCCCAACTTCATCCTTTACTCTGCTGTTAAACTACCAACCATTCACACTCCTGATGAAAGAACACTGCTTAAAATATTGGACAATCATCAACTCTGCCTCTTTTCCATTACAAAGAGTAATGGGCAAAAAAAGAGATCTTTCAGGAGTTTGCCAAGTGTGTTACTAACTAAAGGGATACAATATATATTTTAAAACATTATTAGTTGCAGAAAAACAGTATGTACTTGTTATAAATTTTTTAAATGAAGAAATGTATTCCCACTCAAAAACTGTAAAATAAAATTATACAACAAAAAGATAATGGCTGCTAATACTTTGACCAGTCATTCAAATATTAACAAGGTAATAAAAATAAAAATTAATAAAGTACAATAGATTTTTAAAACATAATGTAGAAATACTGTGTACAAAACACTGAGTAGTAGAGAGTGTTGGAAGTGGTGGCAACCTAGAGGTTATGTGTCTATTCTGAACAGCATACACAAATTTCATGTAACTTTGGCTTTGTGGGTTAAAGGTGTACAGAAATTATCAGGACTTACAGACCTCTTTAGGGTTTCCCAGGTGGATCAGTGGTAAACAATCCACCAAGCAGGAGATGTGGGTTGGATCCCCGGGTTGGGAAGAGCCCCTGGAGAAGGAAATGGCAACCCACTCCAGTATTCTTGCCTGGGGAATCCCATGGATAGGGGAGCCTGGCAGACTACAGAGTCCATGGGTTCACAAAAGAGTCAGACATGACTTAGCAACTAAACAATATCTGTTTACATACACCCAGGAATATATTTAATTTTATAAAATATTATAATATGGATGTTATTTTGTAAAGGATTTTAGTTGACAATATAATGGATGTTTCTTTGTAGTATTGGCTTTAAAGTTTGATTTTTGGCTCATTCATGATGGAAACTCAGAGCTTATTACTTCCTAAATAAAAAATAATTTGTGTGTTTTAGTAAAGAATAAACCTAATAATCTGTGATTGTGTGTGTATTAGTCGTTCAGTCATTTCTGACTGTGACTCCACGGACTTTAGCCTGCTTGGCTTCTCTGCCCATGGGATTTCCCAGGCAGGAATACTGGAAAGGGTTGCCATGCTCTTCTTGAGGGGATCCTCCCAACCCAGGGATTAAACAGAGGTCTCCCGTATTGCAGGCAGATTCTTTACCATCTGAGCCATCAGGGAAGCCTAATGATTTATGATTAGGAAATTCCAAATTCCTTTGTCATTCAAAATATTGCTATACTGCCTACTTTGTGATAGGAACAAGGTTGGGTCAGAAGGCTCACATCCCATAAAAGAAAAAAAATCTGCCACTGATGAATCACAAAGAAAGAGTGCCACCAAGTTTTCACTTGATGCTTGTCTGGAGCCTTCCAGCAACTGTTGATTGAATTTACATTAGAATGAGGGGTGGATCTGGGTGCCTGATAGTCCTGTCTTCAAACAAATTGCAGATGAATTGGGAGACAGATGCAAAATTAAAAAATTTAAAAACGTGAAATAAATGGGCTCAAGACTGTTTATGGGTAAAACTGAAGGAATTTGATGGCTGACTGGGTGAAGATGAGTTTTTCAAGACTAAATTTGAAGTTTACAGCTTCAGAGACAAAGGGAATGAATGATGAAGGGATAAAGCAGATAGAAATAGTGCAGATCTGGTGGGAAAATAAAGACCTCAGTTTGGACTATGTAATTTTAAGATGCCTCAGGTATTTAACACTTTTAGACAGGGGCTGCTGCTGCTGCTGCTAAGTCACTTCAGTCGTGTCTGACTCTGTGTGACCCCACAGACGGCAGCCTACCAGGCTCCCTGTCCCTGGGATTCTCCAGGCAAGAACACTGGAGTAGGTTGCCATTTCCTTCTCCAATGCATGAAAGTGAAAAGTGAAGTCACTCAGTCATGTCCGATTCTTAGCGACCCCATGGACTGTGGCCCACCAGGCTCCTCTGTCCATGGGATTTTCCAGGCAAGAGTGCTGGAGTGGGGTGCCACTGCCTTGACAGGGGATTACATACTAAACATATTTACTACAATTTAAAACAATGTCGATAATAACAGTAACAACAAAAAGATGCCTGTAAGAGTTCTGGGAAAAAAAGATCCTGTGGGTATTTAAAATTGTAGTTCTAGAATTCAAGACCATTCAGACTTGGAACCAAAAGATCCATTTAACTGGGGCATAATGATGAGGAGACAGAATCTAAAGGTAAGGCAGGAATCAGATCAAGATTGGTTGGATTTGATTAGAGAGGGAAGAAGACCACCCTGAACAGATGCTGGGGAAGCCACACTGACTTCTTTCTGGAGAATTAGGGAATTATGAAGAGGCCACCATGTTAATCTGGGGGAAAGTTTACTATGGCTCGTGAGTGGAAACAGTGAGAATGGAAGGAGGTGGATTCATTTGAAAGGTACTAACATAACAGTTGGTCTGGAATAGCCATAGACTTTTCCAATTCCATGGCTTTAATCAAGTGCAATATTGGGCCCCAATACATTTTTTTTCTAAATAGAAATCTGATTCTGTTCCCAATATATCGCCTATAGGCTTAGTGGATTAGCTCCTGTAGTGATCACTGCCACCACTAATTATGCAGCTCAGCTCTCAGGACCCCAGAGAGCGTGAGAACAAATGAGTGAGGGGGTGGTTCCAGGACATCCCTCAACCAGGAACTGGAGATGCTTGTTTATGACATTTATTTTATTTCTATTTTCCCTTTGTTTTCACTTATTTATTCCAGAGAACATTGCTGTTTTTTTAAATATTTATTTTTATTAGAGTATAATTGACTTACAATGTTGTGTTAGTTTCTGCTGTACAGTAAAGTGAATCAGTTGTACATATACATATATCCACTCTTTAGATTCTTTTCCTGCTCAGGTCATTACAGAATATTGAGTAGAGTTCCTGTGTGAGACAGTAGGTCTCTATTAGTTATTTGTTTTATGTATAGTAGTGTGTATATCCCAATCTCCCAATTTATTCCTTCTTTCTTCTCTTCCTTGATAACAATAGCTTTGTTTTCTACATCTATTTCTGACCCTATTTCTGTTTTATAAATAAGTTCCTTCGTGTCACTTTTTTAGATTCTGCGTATAAGCAATATTATATGATATTTGTCTTTCTCTGACTTACTTCACTCAGTACAACAATCTCTAGGTCCATCCATGCTGCTGCAAGTGGCATTATTTCCTTCTTTTTTGTGGCTGAGTAGTACTCCCTTGGGGCTTCCAGGTGGCACTAGTGGTAAAGAGCCCACCTGCCAATGCAAGCAATATGAGACGCAGTTTTGATCCCTGGGTCAGGAAGATCCCCTGGAGGAGGCCATGGCAACCCACTCCAGTATTCTTGCCTGGAGATGCATGGACAAAGGAGCCTGGCAAGTGATAGTCCATAGGGTTGCAAAAGAGTTGGACATGAATGAGGTGACTTAACACATACCGTATTCCATTACATTAATATATATATATGTACCACATCTCCTTTCTAAATCACCACATGATTATTGTCATGCCTCTTGTGCTCAGGTGCCTGAAGGAAGCTGTGCAGAGGACCCTGGCTGCCTTCTGCAGTGCATCTTGTGCCACAGGGAGATGAATCACATCCTCTCTGCATACTTCTGGTCAAGCGTATGCAAGCCTGTGGCTGACACACTTCATCCCACATGGCAGAAGACCAACAAAATGCAAAGCAAGTTTGTAACAACAGAATTTAGGAACCCCTGGACATTGATTAGAAGCATCACATTATAGGATTAATTTCCAGGGGACTTCCTTGGTGGTCCAGTGGTTAAGAATCTGCCTTGCAGTGTAAGAGGATGTGGGTTCAATCTCTCGGTGAAGAACTAAGATAACACATGCCGTGAAGCAACTGAGCCTGTGTGCCACAACTAAGGAGTCCCTGCACCACAAGGAAAGATCCCTGATGCTGCAATGAAGACACGATGCAGCCAAGTAAATAAATATAAAATTTGAAAAATAAGATAAAAGTAAAAATTTTAAAAAAGAATTTCCACTATCAAATGTGTGATGAGGCAAAAATGTGTCAGTGTGTTCTGACAATTTTACACTTGCCAGGGTTCTAGTAATGTAAATGTGGCCTTTCTAAATGCCATTCAGAATTATTTTACCTTCTGGCTCCACCTTGTCCCATATCCACTGCCTTAAATATATATATATATTTAATTGAAGGATAATTGCTTTACAATATTGCATTTGTTTCCGCCAATATCAACAGGAAACAGCGATTGGTTTATGACTGTTTCCCCTCCCATCTGAACATCCCTCCCTATCCCACCCGCTAGGTTGTTACTGAGTCNCCACTGCCTTAAATATATATATATATTTAATTGAAGGATAATTGCTTTACAATATTGCATTTGTTTCCGCCAATATCAACAGGAAACAGCGATTGGTTTATGACTGTTTCCCCTCCCATCTGAACATCCCTCCCTATCCCACCCACTAGGTTGTTACTGAGTCCTGGTTTGAGTTCCCTAAGTCATGCAGCAAATTCCCATTGATTATCTATTTTACATATAGTAATGTTTATTTCCATGTTAATCTCTCCATACCTCCCACCTACTTCTCCCACTTAGCCCCAGTCTGTGTCCGTAAGTCTGTTCTCAATAGATATTGTCTCCATTGCTGCTCTGCAAATAGGTTCATCCACTGCCTTGTGAATCTGTGGTTCTCACAGGGCTGCCTCTTGCTTACAAAAATCCACTCTTGAAAGTCAAGTTCATCTCAACTCCCCGACTTCTGTCTCCTCAGCTGTCCAGTCCCGTTTTCTCCTTGGAGAGGAATGGCTGTGGAAACTCCTTGGGGTTTTTGCACTGGTTTTAAGGCAACTTTTCTGAAATGAACTCTGAAATAAAACATCTAGTGGAGTGTTTATGAAAAAGACAGACTAGTCAAACACAGAACTCTCCTTGAAAATCAGAATATGTGATTTTCAAAATACTTTCTCACACAGCTGAATTGCAAAGATTAACCCTTCTCACACAAGAGCAACNTAAAACATCTAGTGGAGTGTTTATGAAAAAGACAGACTAGTCAAACACAGAACTCTCCTTGAAAATCAGAATATGTGATTTTCAAAATACTTTCTCACACAGCTGAATTGCAAAGATTAACCCTTCTCACACAAGAGCAACAGAAATGCTAGCTAGCCCTTCAGGGTTTGGGCAAGGGACATAGCTGGACCAATCACAATGGCCCAGAGAGTGAAGGGTCCCTTTTATATGTTTTGCTCTGTTTTGCCCACCTGGATTTACAAAATAAAAGAAAGGTAGACAGGAAACCCCAAAATGACAGGTTGAAATTCCTACTAATCTAAGAGGGGCCTGGAATGAAATTCCTGGGGGAAAAGCTGATTTAAAGAAAGATCATCTGTAAAGGCAGAGAGATGTCTGCAAATAAACATGACTCCAAAAACACACATATATAGAATTCATATGTTTTACCCTATTTAAATTATCTTCCAGTTGTGTTGAAGTTTGAATGACTAGTCATTGGTTTCCAGAAAATGAAGCAAAATAAGTATAAAATATGTTAAAAGTTAATTCAGCCTGTTGAATTAGGTCTAGCTTTATTTTCATTAATATTTTTTAATCAGATTTATTATTTGCCTACAAGAGACAAAGGAATAAGAGCTTAAAAGATTTCCTGGAATGGAAGAGTCAACATATAGAAAAAAAAAAAAAAGAGAGAGATTTCCCTGACAGTCCAGACTTGGCGCTTCCACTGCAGGAGGTTTGATCCCTGGCTGGAGGACTAAGATCTTAAATTCCTTGTGGCACAGCCAAGAAAAACAATCAAACAACAACAAAACACAGATAGCTTTTATTCTTAATTCTATGGGGATGAAAAGAAAGTAAAGTTTAACCGCGCCGTATATTTTCCTTCCACATTCTCATAGTTTGATTAGTCTTCATTTGATTAAGTTATTAGATCCATATTCTTAGTCTTGGGTCCCAATACATTTCTCTGACATCTCAAGACAGAATTATAAACTAAGTATTCTAAGCCGGGCGGGGGTCGGGGGAGGGGTACCTTTTTTCTGCTATGAAAAATGTATTTTACTTGTATAAAGTATTTTGATTTTGTAACTTTGCAAAGCCAAGTATGTGGAGATTAGTAGGTTCTTGAAAAATTAAAAGTATTTTAAGATGTATTTGTTTAACAGAATATCTTGGTTTCCCTCCCAATTTTGGCATTTGCCTCATTCTTCACAAACCACTGCTCTTAAATTATATGCCATCCATTATAGACATGGGTATAAGTGACAGTTGGTCACGACAGACAAAAACAGATTTACCCAGTGACTTGTTACATTCAAGACATTCTTCTCTGTTTATGACAAACAGAAACTTTGGCTGCATCTGACTAGTTCTGACTTCTTCGTTAGAATGATATTGATTTGAAAAAAAATAAGTGTGTTTTTAAGGATAGCTGCAACAAGAGCAAGACAATATAATTTGATTTTACATAGTACACTTAGGAACGAAATTATAGTAACTCTAATTTGTGGGAGACCGTGAAGTTATGTGCAACTTTCCAAATTAAACCAATAGACCAAATCCTGCCACAAGATCTTGGCTTCTCTCAATAGATTGCAAACTCTCTAGCACATGACTCCTTGGTGGGGCAGCACTTATAATGAAACATGTCAAATTCTGGCACCGGAGAACCATCAGAAGAAAACCTACGCCATGACTGCATGACAGTGGTCTGCATCTCTGCCTTTGAATTTTTATGGTTCATAGAAAAAATGACAGTATGGCATCCCAGAAATGCAGATGAGCAGAACATTGGGAAAGTTAAGTGCCAACCCATCCACCCACCAACTAGCTGTCGACTTGGTGCAAATCTTTGCATTTTTTTCCTGACCTCGTTTTTCTCTTCTGTAGAAATAAAGGGATAGATTCCATAATGCCTATACTCCCTTTCAATGTTAAAACTCTAAGGTAAAAAATGGTTATATAGCCAGTTATCATTCTTAGCACTTTACATATTTCATATATGAACTTTGCCCTCAGAACCATCCTATAAACTAGGCATTATCTTATTACCATTTTACAGGTAAACAGAAGTATTATAAAAAAGGAAAAACAGTTAAAAAGTAAATCTTCCATCTCTACAAATGACCCAATTCCATTTGTTTTTGTCGCTGAGTAATATTCCATTGTGTATATGTAGTATACATTCTTTATCCATTCATTGGAGATTTGGGTTGTCTCCATGGCTTGGCTATTGTGAACAGTGCTGCACTGAACGATTGAGATTGATGTATATACACTACCATGTGTTAAATAGATAGCTAGGAGGAAGCTGCTGTATAGTGCAGGGAGCTCAACTCAGTGCTCTGTGATGACCTAAAGGAATGAGATGGGGGTGGTGATGAGGAGGTCCAGAAGGTAGGGGATATATGTATACATACGGCTGATTCACTTCATCAATCAGCAGAAACTAACACAACATTGTAAAGCAATTATACTCCCCCCCCCCAAAAAAAAGTAAGACCGTCAGTTATGTGAATGCTTTAACTGTGTGACTTCGAATTCATTCCATCCCCTCCCTG
>SJYV01045352.1:1137216-1152062 GCA_006410875.1 Neotragus pygmaeus | reverse complement strand
GGGGGGGGGCTAAGTGAATTCTAGCATGGAGTAATAGTCCCTAAATATTAGCCCTAGTCATTGGTTATATGTGAGCCTTTCCAGGTGGCGCTAGTGGTAAAGAACCCACGTGGCAATGTGACAGACATAAGAGATGAAGGTTTGATCCCTGGGTTGGGAAGATCCCCTGGAAAAGGAAATGGCAACCCCTCCAATATTCTTCTCTGGAGAATCCCACAGGCAGAGGAGCCTGACAGACTAAAGTCCCTGGGGCCGCAAAGAGTTGGACATGACTGAAGCAACTTAGCATGCATCCCACATTAGTTATATTTAATGGACTGTGTTAATTATTGAGGGTTTCATAAAAGAGGTAAGTTCTTTATTTCTGTTGTCCTTTTGGAATATCTATAACAGAATCTGACTGTGTCCCAGGCTCTGTGCTAATAGATCTAATGAAATCCTTGGGACTCAAGGAGTAAGAACTACTCCGATCCCATCTCTCAGATGAAGACATGATATCCAGAGAAGTCAGGTGGCTTTCTAAAAGCCCCACAACTGGCACACGGCAGAGCCAGAATGGAAGACACAGGAGAGGCTGACTCTGGTCCAAGTTCATGGCCCCTTTTTGCAGTGCTCTCTGTAAAAATTCTTCTGTCCCTTTCTGGAGACTACCCATATGGCACACTTCTCTCCCCAAACCCAGAGATGACAGTCAGACATGTATCTCTCCTGCTTCTCTCCTTAAGGATATATGACTGAGTCCACCATCTCTAAAGCACTGAGGCCATGCACACACGTATCATCACTGTCACCATGACCCCATCTCATCACCCAATGCATCAGCCCAGACTCTGTGGGCTAAGGTATGATAGTCCAACAGCAGGTCTGGGACTAGCCTGAGCGCCCTGACTTCAGTTCAGTCCTCTTCCAGAACACCATGCTGGGGCTGGAGCGGACACTCCCAGAATCGTTGAATTTGTCTGGATTGAATTGAGCTGAGGATGGCTTTCAGATTGGGAAGCAGGGGAATCTACCGAGAGCAATCCTGGACTCTCCGTCCCAGAATTGTCCTTGTCTGGGGGCCTCAGTTCATCAGCAGTGGCTTCGCTGTCATGACCGGGCTTGGGTTGAGCCGAGCCTCGGGGAAAACCCAGCCAGGACCTGCAGTGTGGAAGTCCGCTCCACAAACACAAGCATGATCACATCTCTGGCCTGCCTGCCAAGCTTCCTTCCCTCCCCCTGCGATGCCTCCCCCCAGCCCCTCACCTCCAGCACCAGCAGGAGCTCTCACTTCTCTCCTGGCCCCCACCTTGCTGCCATCTGCTGGGCTGTGCGCTGGCCTCGCTGTGCCTGGGAGTGGGCACTGTGCCACGGCAGCACACGGGGCTGCATGCCGGGTGGCCAGGCGAGCATGTGTGAGCCCCGCGTGTGCTGTGAGGCTGCTGCACGGCCAGGCTCCTTGAGTGGGGGGGGGCGGGCTGTGTGGCCATGCGGCATGATTGGCAGGTGGGGTGGGAGAGAGGGCCCGGGAGGGGATGCAGCTGCTTGAGTAGACCCCCAACCTGAGCTGGGAGTGGGAGGCGGAGGGGCTGGGCAATTACAACATGGGCCGTATGTTGCTGCTGAGTCAGCCTTGGCGGCCCATGGAGGGATGTGGAGCCTCTTTGCAAACCTTGCTTTAGTAACAAAAATAACAAAGCTCAACCATTCATTGAGCACTTACTGCATACTGGGCACTCTGCCAAGCCCTGTCCTTGATAGATGGCACCAAGAGTCTTCGCCATAACACAAGCTCAGGAGGTCTGGGATCATCCTCACTCTACGATGAAGGACACGGGGCTGTCTCCTGACAGTGTTGCACCCAGTGCTCCACTCCATACTCTGGAGGCTCCTGCCACGTTTCCTGCAGTGGTATCTATGGAGCACTTCCTGTTTGCTTGAATGGGTTGGATAATGGGGAGGGAATGTTTAACATTACCAACCTTTCAGATGATTACTGCCTCATGGGAGAGTTGAACTAAAAACCAAGCAGAATCACCAAACCAATTGCAAACCTGACTGAAAGAATCATCAGGAAAGCTTTTAAAATGTGTTTCAGACTCATCCTGGCTTCCTAACCCAAGTCTAGGAGAGGGTGCTGGCATCTGGACTGCTGGAATTTTCCTGGGTAATTGTGATGGGATGAAGAGTCCATGATGCTCAGACTCAAAGAAAGAAATTATTTTGGGGAGTTAGTGTGGTCAAGGAGGGCTTCCAGGTGGTGCAAGTGGTAAAGAACCCGCCTTCCAATGCAGGAGGCATAAGAGACGAGGGTCAGATTCCTGGGTCAGGAAATTCCCCTGGAGGAGGGCATGGAAACCCACTCCAGTATTCTTGGCTGGAGAATCCCATGGACAGAAGAGCCTGGTGGTCCATAGGGTCGCAAAGAGACACGACACACATAGTCAAGGAAGGCTATCTACAACCTACGTGTCCATCAGCAGAGAAATGGACAAAGAAGATGTGCTGCAAAATATACAGTGGAATATTACTCATCCATGAAAAGGAACGAAACTGGGTCATTTGCAGAAATGTGATGGATCTAGAGGCTGTCACAGAGAGTGAAGTAAGTCAGAAAGAGAAAAAGAGATATTGTCTATTATTAATGCAAATAGGTGGAATCTGGAAAAATAATACAAATGATCTTATTTGCAAAGTAGAAATAGAGACACAGACATAGATAACAGTGTATGGATACCAAGGGGGAAAGGAGGAAACTGGGATTGACGTATGTACAGTATTGATCCTATATATAAAACGGATAACTACTGAGAGCCTACTGTATAGCGCTGCAGTGACCTGAATGGGAGGGAAGGCTAAAAAGAGGGGCTACACGTGCATGTAGAGCTGATTCACTTTGCTCTACAGTAGACACCAACACAACCCTGTAAAGGAGCTATACGCCAATAAAAATTAATTTAAAAAGGAAGGCTTCCTGGAGGAGAAGCTCAAGCATTGTGGTGGGTTTTGAGGGGTATTTCATGCAGGGAAGGGGCAGGGATAGAGCGGCACAGGCCTGGTACGTCCCGCGGGGAGAATGAAAAAGTCTCTTCAGTCAGAGGGCAAAGGTACGGAGTGGAGGCTTGGAGACAAGGCCAGGACGCAGGAAGGTGGTCACCACTGGAGGTGCAGACACCAGCCTGAGCCGCCTGTCTATTCACACAACGAACATTTACTGAGTGCCTACTGTGTGTGGGGCACCATCTCACACACTGAACGGGTAGATGAATCAGATGGGAAGTGACATGTTGATTGCAAATAAAAACACGAGAAGACAATGCTGCATGCAGCGCTGGGGCAAGGCCACTGGAAGGATGAGCAGGGGTGGGGTGAGGAGGGGAAGCCAACCATCAGGGAAGAGCCCTGAGCGTGGGGAACACAGACGCTTCAGCCGGAGGCAGTTTGCTGGGAGTGTTCCCAAGAGCAGAGGGGCGGGAACCAGGGCGAGAGCTGGAGGAGAGGCTGGCGGGTGGGCAGAGCTAGACTCCACATGCTTTGAAGACCATGGCGGGGAGCATTTAGATTAAAGTTTAAAACCTTGTGCTTTGCCACCTTTAGGACCAGATCACATCTGCCGACTGAGGCTGTGGGCTGAGAGTGTGGGGACTGGAGCTGATGAGGGGGGCCTCCCTACTCTTCCTCTGAGATGTAAGCATCCTTCCCCACTTCCTCACCTTCTGCCCAAGCCCCCAGGTTTCCCTCTTTCCCTCCAGTGCTCAGTCTGGAAATCAGTCTTGCTGGTCCCCTCCTCCAGTGAAACACCCACTCTGTCTACACAGTAATCCACTCCATGCTCCTGCCCTGGCTCCTGAGTTGGGTGCCATTCAGCCAGGAGACCGTCAGGATGCCCACCCCCAGGCCTGAGTCCCTGTCCAGGCCCTTCAGTTACCCTTACCTTGCTCCGTGCTGAGATTCCAGGGAAGACGTGGCTCTGACAGCAGCTTTGTTCCCTAGAAGGGCCACTGTGACTGATTCGTCTCCTTCACACTCACAGTTTACTGTACAATTGGCCCAGTGCTGCAACAACAAGAAACTTAATGTTTTTAAGTAAAAATTAATTGATTGAAATTAGGCAGATGGCAACAGCTGCAGAATGGCCAAAAAAAAAAAGTACTACTTATTTAATTGATAAAGCTCAAGTTAAATTGGGTATGGCTTTGGAAACCACTTAGTTTGGAATTATGGGAGCTTTGTGTATATGTGGGGTGTGTGTGTGTGTGTGTGTGTGTACCCATGCATATGTGTGAGTGTAGACATGAGAGGTGAGATTCCAGATTTTTCAGCTCTCAGAATCTAGAGGTTCAGCTAGTACAATTGCCAAGCCCGGAGGTAGCCTCTCCATCTGATTCTTCAACCCAGGGATGTATGGAAATGCTTTTTTCAACAGATTTTCAAATTCTAATTTCTTCCTGAAACATTTAATTCTCTTTCCTGCCTAAGCAGCGATGTCAGTGAGAGAGACCACCAGGAAAGAGAGCCAGGACCCATATCATCATTAAGAGCATCAAAAGCCGGAACACTCCTCCTCAGCAACTTGGGAAGTTGACATTTTGCCCAAATCTCTCTTATCACTCTATTTTGGTGACACCACAGAAGAGCCAAACCAGGGGCACAGAGGCTGTGGCTACAGAGTCCAGCATTTCCGCTGTGATGAATGAGAAACAAGTCTTAACAGATATGCCAGAAGTCACACACGGTCCACACTTGGAGGTTCTGCGAGTCTTAGCCTGGTCCTATCCTCTGCAGAAGACAGAAATTTGGAGCTGGAGCCGATAACGACTGACACTGATTGAGTATTTCAGCAAGCTTTAACACATCCCCTCCTTTTGTCTGCATGTAGAAACAAGAAATCACAGAAGCTATTTACATAATGAATTCCTTTTCAATATTTTCCTTCAATCAAACCAAGGCCATTTCCATAAATATTGAATTAATCACATGTGATCTCCTTATAAACTCAAGCTTTCACTATTTTTCTGGGTCTTTTTATATCTTTTCCAGCCAATTCCCTTACAAATCCTGTGTTCCGGGTCTTTCTCTCCTGGTCTTCTTTCTGTCCTTAACATGCGTAGGCTTTGAGCCTGCCTTTGAATGGGTCCTCCCTTTGCCCAGAATTTGGAATATTCAGTTTTATTTGATCATTTGACTTCAGCCCAAATTTCAGTTCGTCACAGAGCCTTCCACCTTAACCAAATCAGAATCTTTTCCATTCTTATTGCCTCACCACATAAAGAGTGATATCTTTTTAGCACTGGCCACTATGCAAAATTTTCATGTTTCTGTTGATTCCATGTCTGCTGTTACCCTGAAACAGGAACCTGAAAACTATGGCCCATGGGATAAATCCAGCCCATGGCCTATTTTCAGTATATCCCAGGAGGTGAGAATGTGTTTTACATTTCTTAATGGGAAGGAAAAAAAGAAAAGTGATATTTCATCATGTGAACATTATATAAAATTCAAATCTCAGCTTTCAAAATTAAGGTTTTTTTTTTAAATTGAGTATAATTGACATATAATGTGAAATTAGTTTCAGGTGTACTGTATAACGATTCTGCATTTTTATAAACAGTAAAATGATGTCTCGAAATTAAAGTTTTATGGGAGCACGGCATGCCTGTTTATTCCGGTACTGCCTGTGGCTGTTTTCACACCAAAATAGCAGAGTTGGATGTTGTGGTAGATACTGTATGGACCACCAAGCCGAAAACACTTACCATCTGACTCTTCAAGTTTGCTGACCTCAGGTCGAGAATGAGCTGCAAGGAAGCATGGGCCCTGTCCATCTTGCTCTCTACTCTCACCAAAGTTCTTGCTCCACAGTATTTGTTAACTGAGCTTGCTTTTTTTCATGACTTTTAAAATTTTATTTATTTATTAATTGAAAGATAATTGCTTTACAGAATTGTGTTGTTTTCTGCCAAACATCAGCACGAATCAGCCATAGGTATACATATGTCGCCTCATGAATTTGCCTTTTCGTGGCTGACTCAATGTGTTCTTCAAGAGTCAGCTGACTCCCCGCCCTCAGAAGCCCTCCCTGATGAGCTCCCCGAAAGGCTGGGATGAGTCCCTCTCCTGGTGCTCTTGGCATCCTGGGAAGTTGCTGGCATTGTGCATGATCAACAACTGATATTTGTAAGCCTTTGCCATAGGCCTGGGCACCACTGGTTTTGATTGCATCTTTTTTTTTTTTTTTTTGGTCTTCACACATCCGAGTGATGTAGCTACTCTTATTATACCCATTTTAGAGATGGCAGAGCTGAGGCACAGAGGTTACTAGACCAAGGATATACAATTTTAGGCAACAAACAGGAACATGAGCTTGGGGGGTCTGACCCCAGAGCCCATTCGTAGTGACCACGCTTGTAGTTTTGTTCTCTGTCACCCCACTTACATGCGAGCTCCTTGGGCTTAGGAGCTGTGTCTCCCTCCTTTCTGTGTCTCAAGGCTTGATTGACTCCCCAAAATGATGATGCAGTAAATCTATTTCTGCTGCATCAAGGACTCACAGCTTAATTCATCATCCAAGTCCCCATTCTTCCTCTTCCACTCATGCACACTTTGCTTATTCAAATCCTTCTTGCCTTCAGAGTAGTCAACAGCCTCACTGGACACAGGGGGAAACCAAGGCTCAGAGAAATTAAGAGAAATGCCTCAAACCAGTGAGCGCTTTAGTCAGGGACAGAACCCAGATGTCCTGCCTGGAAGTTTCCCCAGACCCAGCTCTTTGATCTGTGGAAGGAGAGATTATCATTCTGGCAGGCAGATCAAATGCATCCCTTAGTCCTGTCTTGTGAGGTTCTCTGTTATCAAGAATTAAAATATGACCAACCTCCAGGCAATTTGCCTGTGATGCCCTTGACTGTGATCCTGCCTGACAGGTACTACCCAGGCACATGTTACAATCAAGTGCCAGGCTGCCTCCCCACCCCGTTCCACCCCCTCCCTCCCTCTTTCCGCACACTTGCTCCTGCCTCCAAGGGCATGGCTTCCTGACCAGCCAGCCATGCTCTAAAGCACAAACAGGGTAGGAAATGAAAACCCCGGGAAGAGCAGATGATGCGGGCGGGAGGTGGAGGCACCTCCACTCAGTGCGATCTGCTCGGCTCCCCAGGCTGGCAAGAAAAACTTAAACATTATTTACTCAACCATGTGTGAGTTAAAACCAATATCTGCCTGCCATCTGTTCAGCCGAGTGACCCCTCAGAATTTGACGGCCCCCCATGACATCATTCCTTCTCACTGCGTCCTGACTCTCTCTCCTCCCCAGGGTCCAGGATGGGAAGAGAAGGCTTCATGGAGGGCCAGGACAACTCCGCGCAGCACATCCCAGACATGTCCATGGATGCTATTGTTAAACCTCCTGGCTTGGTGTTGGGCCTGCTTTTGCCTTCTGAGGCTTCTTTCATATTTGCTGAGGTTCAGTGGGAACCCCAGATCCTACCTCATCCATTTCCAGTAGCCCTGGCTCTGCTAGCAACTAATGGTATAAGCTTGANACTGGACACAGGGGGAAACCAAGGCTCAGAGAAATTAAGAGAAATGCCTCAAACCAGTGAGCGCTTTAGTCAGGGACAGAACCCAGATGTCCTGCCTGGAAGTTTCCCCAGACCCAGCTCTTTGATCTGTGGAAGGAGAGATTATCATTCTGGCAGGCAGATCAAATGCATCCCTTAGTCCTGTCTTGTGAGGTTCTCTGTTATCAAGAATTAAAATATGACCAACCTCCAGGCAATTTGCCTGTGATGCCCTTGACTGTGATCCTGCCTGACAGGTACTACCCAGGCACATGTTACAATCAAGTGCCAGGCTGCCTCCCCACCCCGTTCCACCCCCTCCCTCCCTCTTTCCGCACACTTGCTCCTGCCTCCAAGGGCATGGCTTCCTGACCAGCCAGCCATGCTCTAAAGCACAAACAGGGTAGGAAATGAAAACCCCGGGAAGAGCAGATGATGCGGGCGGGAGGTGGAGGCACCTCCACTCAGTGCGATCTGCTCGGCTCCCCAGGCTGGCAAGAAAAACTTAAACATTATTTACTCAACCATGTGTGAGTTAAAACCAATATCTGCCTGCCATCTGTTCAGCCGAGTGACCCCTCAGAATTTGACGGCCCCCCATGACATCATTCCTTCTCACTGCGTCCTGACTCTCTCTCCTCCCCAGGGTCCAGGATGGGAAGAGAAGGCTTCATGGAGGGCCAGGACAACTCCGCGCAGCACATCCCAGACATGTCCATGGATGCTATTGTTAAACCTCCTGGCTTGGTGTTGGGCCTGCTTTTGCCTTCTGAGGCTTCTTTCATATTTGCTGAGGTTCAGTGGGAACCCCAGATCCTACCTCATCCATTTCCAGTAGCCCTGGCTCTGCTAGCAACTAATGGTATAAGCTTGAGCAAGTCCTTTCCTAGCACTGAGCCTCAGTTTCTCAACTGAGGACAAAGACCAGCTCCTTTTCAAGGTTTGATTGATCCATAACATCTCTCTGGACACCCCTCCTTGTTTTAGTCTCTAAGTTGTGTCTGACTTTTTGTGATCTCCATGGACTATAGCCCACCAGATTCCTCTGCCTGTGGAATTTCCCAGGCAAGAATAGTGGAGTGGGTTGCCATTTCCATCTCCAGGGAATCTTCCTGACCCAAGGATTGAACCTATGTCTCGCTTGGCAGGCGGATTCTTTACCACTGAGCCACCAGGGAAGCCTTGAATATGCCCCATTTCTAAATCAAAACCCTCACACAAAACATTGCCAATTTCTTCTTCTCCAGGAAGGTTCTATTTCCTGCTGCACCCATTTACCCGTATCCGCAGAGGAAGGCTCCCCATCATGATGCCTTCCTGTTACCTGGCAACCATCATCACCGTGCAGGGCTATGTAAGCCCGCCAGGCCCTGTCTTCCAGCATGCGTGTACACACTAACACACAGGGGCTAGTGAGGAAGAGACCTTGGAAGCACAGAAGCAGGCTGTGACGCCTGGACAGGAATCAGGAGGCACAGGCAAAGAGCACTGAATTGAGAATGAGAAAACCTGAGTTCCAGCTTCCTGACACTGAGGCCAGATTGCTGTGTGCCTTTGCAGAAATTCCTCCCCACTCTGGGCTGCAGTTTCCCCTTTTGTGTAGCAAGAGCTACGTGACTGACTACCAGCTTCCCAACTCAAGTTCTTTTGCACAAAAAACTGGGCCCTGGCATCTTGGAAAACATGTGGAATATAGCCTCGTAGCTACAGCCTTTATCATAACTCTCTGCATGCAAAGGGGTTAAGGCAGTGGCTGAGGCCAATCAGATAATGGCCCATGACCTCCAACTGATGTGTGATAGAAAAAGCTTGCCTCTGAAAGCTGGCTGGGCGCATCTCTTCCCAACACTGTGTTCTGCGTTGAAAGCTTGAAATTGGCCATGGTGGGAGGGTTTACTCCCTGGAAACTGGCAAATGCTACAAATCAGGGGTTGTAGCTTTTTGTTTTTATTAGGAGAGCTGTTGTTACTCATTTATTAGCTCACCTACTGCCTCCAGCCCCTGTAGAGAGTCTGCAGTGGGATTTCTCACGAAGGGCAGAACTTCCTTCTCTTCTGACTTTCCTCCAATGGCATCCATGCCCGTGTGTCCTGTGGAGGGTGATCTCCTGCCCACTTTCCTGCCAGGTGGGCTCCCAAGAATGCAGATTCATGATGAGGAGAGAAGAGGAAGGGGCACGTGGGGTGCCTGTCTCAGCATGCCTGTCTGTGGCAGCCAGGATGCATAGCACAAAGGCATTTATGTACTACCCGGGAAGACGCGTTAATACCAGGGTGTTAAAATATGTAAATAGCATAAACATGTACCACAGCCTAATTACTGTTTTGCATTATCGAGTCATTTACTCTTTATGACATTTTACGACTGTTCAGCTGTGTCAGCAAACACTTAGCAGAACCTCCTACCATGGATGAGAAAACACATTTCCCGGGCTCCGGCTATGGAGGAGGGTGGGGTCAGGGAGTCGGGGAGGCAAAACAAAGCCTTCTTGCTCCAGGTGCCCGGGTGGTGGAGGAAGACACCCATTGTCGGAGGTTCTCTTTGTGTGAACAACATATGTTCCTGCTTCCTGGCATTTTCCCTGTTGTTCTCTCATCCCGCTTCTCGTGGAGGCAGATTTATACGCGGGCAAATGAGAGCTGACATTGCTTATGCTGGTTGCTACACTGGCTGCATTGATTTAGTGCAGCACAGGCGTCAACCAATCGCAAAGCCGGTCTCCTTGAACCCTTCTTTAGAGACACACGTCACTGTCACGGTTGGAGGAGCCGCCTGCTCTGTGAAGCATAGTGGCTTTCGGGGTATCCAACCTGGGTCCCAGCCCTGAATTCTCCTGCCCTCAGGACTCTTTGTCCAGCTTTGAAGAAAGGAACTCTCTTGTTATCACAGAAGGGTCTGAACTTGATAGCTACTTAGCTCTCTTTAAAGAGTTCATTTAAACTGGAGGTCTCAGTCTCTGTAGATAAACATTGTAGTTGTCCCTCGCAATGCTAAAAAAATGATTTTACTCGCCAGTTTTAAAAAATTGAAACAGTTTATGTGAAAGTTCAGATTTGGGGCTTCTCTGAAAAAAATCTGAAAACCTGGCAATGCCTGTCTGATATTACTATGGGAAAGCCATCAGTTAGAGGTGTGTGGCGATGGGTATAACAGGGTGGATAGAAGTAAAGCTTCTAGCTTCAGATGGCCTGGTTCAATCCATGCCACACAGCCTGATTGCTGTGTGACTTCGGGTGGTTTATGTAACTTCTCTGTGCTTCACTTGCCTTTTCTACCAAAAAGAGGATAATCCCCACATCAGCTAGTTATAAGCATGGGAAATAGTGTCCAGCACTCATTAAGCGGTATGTAAGGTTGATTTATTATGACCAGTGGCTGCCCTTAGGTAGGGTATGTGCTTCTCCTGTGTTAGACCACAGAAATTTCCTGGGTTAAGACACAAGACACAGCCCAGGGTCTGACGAAGCTACCAGCCAGCAGTGACATTGAGAGTGAGCAGGCGCTATCCTTTTGCAAAGCCAGAGCAGGAAGAAGGGGAATATTCTAGTCCTGCTCCTCACGTTGTCACCGTTAGCAGCCAGGGTCCAGTGTATTCTCCAGATGACAGGTTCACAGAGTGAATGGTTCTGCTTTGGAGATTATTAAAGATCGGTGTTGCTAGCAGGAAGAAGAGAGGTGAATGGAAGCAATTTCCATTAAAATGGAGTTGGGAGACAAAAGGCACACGGAGAACTATTCTGAGCCCAAGGCAGGTGACATGGGATTCAAAATTTAATGAGCCTTAAATGCCATTGGATGAATATAGCCGGAGATGCAGTTACATCACAAAGGGCCCACACAGTTGCACGCTTTCCCATGATATTCAATTTTTTAAAGGCTCCTTAGAACTAACAAGCTAAAACTCAGTCAAATGAGGGAGTCATAACCATTCGCAGGTGAGTGATTTTTCAGCTGCACAGGGAGACCTACCTGGCGGCTGCTGTGTCACCCTGGGCTTGCGGACACAGGCCTCTGCGCTTGCCTGGCTGTCTGTGGGCGGTGGACTGGCCATTTGCTGATGCCCCATGTCACCTGCCACCCTGTCCCCATGCCCCCCTCAGGACGCCGCTTCAGCTTCGCAGCGGGTTGGGTTCTGCCGGTTGTAGGCGACAGTTGTGTTCCCTGCAGGGTGCTGCTGAGTGGCCGCGCTCACAGACAAGGCTTGCATTTGTCTAATGCACGAACAGGGGGAACCAAATTCATTTCACAGCTGAGGTTGCTCACCTTGGAAAAGGCCAAGGAGTTTGGGAAAAGTGAAGCCCCTTCAGACCCCTTAGACACCTACCAACTTGGAAGCAAAAGGTCCTGCAGCAGCATGAATTCCTGAGGATCTTTCTGGCTTCCCCTGAGAGTTCCTGGGCAGCTTTCCAGGCGTATTAGTGCCTTTGATACCCAAGGTTGGGTTTTCCTGGGTCGATTACGCAGAGGAGTGATGGAGGCTTGTCATACTCAAACAATTTCCACACCTCCCTGCCCTACACATTGGCCATGACAATCCTAGTTTCCCAAACTTCAGGCATTCTCATGCCCCAGCCCTGATTTTTGCCATATCTCTTAGTCAATTCAAGCACCTGTGTTAGCCTCAGCATAAGCAACAATATCTGTGAAATCACAGGTTTGACATGTGGGCTTTATTTTTTTCTACTATACATGCAAATAAACACATGACTATCAACATGGAAAATGTTTCTTTGCATATCATCTAACATTATCTTGTGACACAACCAGAACAAATGTGTGAAACTTTGGAACACTGCTCTGGAGGCATTGGGAAGGACTTGTTATGGCAGAAAAACTTGGAGGGATTGTGACACAAGGCTGAATTCAGAGCCCGAACGTGAAAGAGGCAATCCCCTCGGATGGGGTTTGGAGATGCATTTTCACCCCAAAAGAGACTTGACCCATCTTTCAAGTGAAGGATAGCCAACGTATTGGATTTAGGAATCCAGACGGGAAAAATAAAAAGAAGGAAATCCAGGCAGGATAGTGAGGCGTAAAGAAGAGTAGGGAGGGGTGGGCTGACAGATGGGCACTGGCTTTCCTTTGTGGTGGAGTGGGGGCTGTGTTTGACAAAGTGTCCCTCAGGAGAGGGCAAGAAGGAAGGTACATGCTGTTCTGCTGAGCCACTGTCTCGCAACCACAGGACCCTAGGGCGAAGGGTCTTAAGGCCCATAACAATTTGGTTGGGCTGCCCTAACAAATCACCGCAGAGCAGGGGCTTGAGCAAGAGAAGTTTACTTTCTCACAGCTCTGGAGGCTGGCAGTCGAGCTAGCAGCAGGGGTGGTTTCCACTGAAGCTCTTTTCCTTGGCCTGCAGGCAGCTGCCTTCTCCCTGTGTCTTCCCATGGCTTCCCTCTGGTTTACGTGTGTGTCAATTGCTTCAGTGGTGTCTGACTCCCTCCGATCCCATGGACTGTAGCCCACCAGGCTCCTCTGTCCATGGGATTCACCAGGCAAGAATATTGCAGTGGGTTGCCATGCCCTTCTCCAGGGCATCTTCCTGACCCGAGGATTACACCTGTGTCTCCTGCATCTCCTGCATTGCAGGTGGACTCACTAAGCCTCCGGGGAAGCCCCTCTCTCTGGGTTTATCTGTGTACAAATTGCCTCTTCTTATGAAGACACCAGTCATCTTGGATTGTGTTAGGGCTCAATCCAAAGATCTCATTTAGCTGTAATTATCTTATTGGACATAAGACCTTATGTCCAAATAAGGTCACATTCTGAGTTACTGAGCATTAAGACTTCAACATGTTAATCTGGAGGGGACACAACTCAGCATAACATGGTCTTTGGAATCAAGGACATGAAATGATGTGTTAGAGCCTCATTTGGCTGCTTAAAGTAATGGGACTGTTACACAGCCACCTGAGCCCAAGGAGGACAGCAAGCTTTTGGCATCTAGCAACTGCTATTGTCAGCTGTGTGGTTCAGCAAGCTTCAGGGACCCCATGTCTGGAGTCTTCCACACCAGGAGCTGTGGTTCATTTTCTTTGTTTTTCACTACTAGTCTGCTTCTGATCTTCAGCTTCCCTGCTTTCTTTGTGGGTTCTCTTGTCCCTCTGCATGCTAGCAGCCTGCTGGGCAAATCCACTGTTTCCTGATTCATATTCCAGACTGGTAGAGTCTGGTTGAGATAACAAATATACTGGCTTTTTTCTCAAGTCTGACCACTCCGTATCTCCCCAGCCCCATGATGAATGGGATTACCCCAGACACACGCATCATGGTCAGACCCATTTCCTCTTGAGAATGATAGTGACTGGCAGACACCACTATTGGTGTGAAGGAAATCGTCTAGTAGTATGAATCAAGATGTTCTCCCTCCCATCAGTATTTCCAATCATCATCTCATAACTCTCCCCACTGGGACAGAAGACCGTGGACCCTCCAGACTTCGAGAGAGGGATGTCTCAGGAACTCCCTGGCTGTCCAGTGGTTAGGGCTCCATGCCCCACTGCACAGTGTGCATGGGCTAGATCCCTGGCTGGGGAACTAAATTCCACATGCAGGGTAGTGCAGCCAAAATTTCTTTTAGAATTAAGACAAGAAATAAAAAACATTTAAAAAGAGAGGATTCTTACCAGAATCAGAGCACGAAGGAATCAGATTCATGGCTAAGGTTCAGGCTTAGAACAAAGATTTAGAAGAATATTTGATGGTTTCAGGCAGGATTTGTTGCCTCAAAGGATGTAAAACTTTTCTAATCAGAGAGAGAGAATTAGACAGAAGTAAAAAAGGAGAGTGAAAAAGTTGGCTTAAAGCTGAACATTCAGAAAATGAAGATCACGTCATCCAGTCCCATCACTTCATGGCAAATAGATGGAAAAACAGTGGAAACAGTGTCAAACTATTTTGAGGGGCTCCAAAATCACTGCAGATGGTGATTGCAGCCATGAAATTAAAAGACGCTTACTCCTTGGAAGAAGAGTTATGACCAACCTAAATAGCATATTCAAAAACATTACTTTGCCGACTAAGGTCCGTCTAGTCAAGTCTATGGACTGTGAAGAAGACAGAGTGCCAAAGAATTGATGCTTTTGAACTGTGGTGTTGGAGAAGACTCTTGAGAGTCCCTTGGACTGCAAGGAGATTCAACCAGCCCATTCTGAAGGAGATCAACCCTGGGATTTCTTTGGAAGGAATGATGCTAAAGCTGAAACTCCAGTACTTTGGCCACCTCATGCAAAGAGTTGACTCATTGGAAAAAAGTTTGCAGGGAGGGATTGGGGGCAGGAGAAGAAGGGGACGACCAAGGATGAGCTGGCT
>SJYV01045352.1:1113265-1136505 GCA_006410875.1 Neotragus pygmaeus | reverse complement strand
CTGATGCTGGGAGGGATTGGGGGCAGGAGGAGAAGGGGACGACCAAGGATGAGATGGCTGGATGGCATCACGGACTCGATGGACATGAGTCTGAGTGAACTCTGGGAGTTGGTGATGGACAGGGAGGCCTGGCGTGCTGCAATTCATGGGGTCGCAAAGAGTCGGACATGACTGAGTGACTGAACTGAACTGAGCTGAAAAAAGGATAGAAGCTGGTGTCTTCCTAGGAAAAGATTCCCCCATGCCAGGGAACCTAAGACCAGATGGGGCTCAGCCTCCCCTCTCGGATGGGACCTCTCACTCGGAGTGCTCAGAGACCAGCCTAGAGAAGGAGAGCAGAGCTGAAAGCTACAGGCCTGTCTAGGCAAGAAAGGCATGAGGTAGCCTCCCAGCATTTCTTGGGGTTTCAGAGTAAGGATGGACAGCATCTGACCCCCTCCCTTGACCCCTTCCACCATCACCTTGAAAGGAGCATGCAAGCAGCTGAGGGCAGGAGCCAGGCAGGGAGGGGTCCTAAAGTCCAGAGTGAGGGACGCCACAGGCTCAACCTGTGTGTTTCAACAACAGAGAATCAGGGAACGTGATACACTACTTTAAAGGACATCAGTGTGGATAAATGACCACAAAGGTCCAGAGCTCCTTCATCCCAATCTCTTGGTACCTCACCCCTAGAACTCAGAACAATCCAGGGGAAGAGGGAACTGTCACAGCCTAAGTTTTCACTACCTTAATGAATGGAGGCATAACATGATGATTAAGTTCAGGGTATCCGTTTCCTCTTGCTTCTGTAACAAAGACCACAAATGTAATGGCTTGAAACAACACACATTTATTACGTATTTTATAGTTCTGTGGGTTATGAGTCTGACATGGGNCCTTAATGAATGGAGGCATAACATGATGATTAAGTTCAGGGTATCCGTTTCCTCTTGCTTCTGTAACAAAGACCACAAATGTAATGGCTTGAAACAACACACATTTATTACGTATTTTATAGTTCTGTGGGTTATGAGTCTGACATGGGTTCTCACTGGACAAAACCCAAGAAGTCTGTGGAGCTGTCTTCCTTCTGGAGATGCTAGAGGAAGCTCTGTTTCTTTGTCTTTTTCAACTTCTGCCAACTTCTCATGATCCTTGACTTGAGGCCTTCTTCCTCCATCTTCAAGCCAGCAATGGTGGGCCAAGTCCTCCCCACACTGAATGACTCTGGTCTTCCATATTCACATCTCCCTTGCTGCCTCCCTCTTGCACTTTCAAGGGCCCTTGTGATTACACTGGGCCCACCTGCATAATCCAGCATAATCTTAAAAGGTGGCTGACTAGAATCTTAATTTTGTATGCAATCTTAAGTCCCCCTTACCATGTAACCACAGGTTCTGGAAACTAGGATGTGGACATCTTGGAGGTGCTATTATTCTGCTTGCTGGATTCAGTGATTTGTTGCTGTTCAGTTGCTCAGTCATGTCCGACCCTTCACAACCCCATGGACTGCAGCATGCCAGGCTTCCCTGTCTTTGACCATCTCCTGGAGTTTGCTCAGACTCATGTACGTTGAGTCGGTGATGACATCCAACCATCTTATCCTCAGTCATCCCCTTTTCCTCCTGCCTTCAATCTTTCCCAACATCAGGATTCAATGAATAGATAAGTAAATATGCATTTTTTGCTCACCAAACTTGGTGGCCTGAAATTGCAGTCATGATGCTGTTGTGTGTATCTGTGACAAGAAGAGACTCTAGTTCTGAGGCTAGAGATGAGGAAGAGTCATGAGATTTCATCCCTGCACCACTCTGCTCTAAGAAACATGGTCAGATAATAACGGGGCCCAACCTTGGAAAGTGAGACCCTGAACTTGGGAGTCACAAAAGCATACAACCTTGCCGTTCAGTCACTAAGTCATGTTTGATTCTGTGACCCAATGGACTGCAGCATGCCAGACTTCCCTGTCCTTCGCTATCTCCCAGAGTCTGCTCAAACTCATGTCCTTTGAGTAAGTGATGCTATCCAACCATCTCATCCTCTGTCATCCCCTTCTTTTCATTCCCTCAATCTTTTCCAGCATCGGGGTCTTTTCTAATAAGTCAGCTTTTCACTTCAGGTGGCCAAAGTATTGGAGCTTCAACTTCAGCATCAGTCTTTCTGTTTTTCATGAAATGATGGGACCAGATGCTGTGATCTTAGTTTTTTTTTTTTAATGTTGAGTTTCAAGCCAGCTTTTTCACTCTCCTCTTTCACCCTCATCAAAAGGCTCTTTAGTTCCTCTTCAGTTTCTGCCATTAGAGTGGTATCATCTGCATATCTGAGGTTGTTGATATTTCTCCTGGCAATCTTGATTCCAGGTTGTGATTCACCCAGCCCAGCATTTTGCATGATTTACTCTGCATATAAATTAAATAAGCAGGATGATAATATACAGCCTTGATGTATTCCTTTCCCAGTATTGAATAATATATCCAATCTTAGGGCTGTAATAATCTAGGATTGGGAGGGATCAGGGAAGGAATCAGGTCCAATCTCTCTGGGACAGGAATCTCCTCCATATTCTTGTACCTCCATTTTCACTTCCACCATCGGGTCCAGCACACCATCCATCATTTCCCTCCTTCACCAGCCTCCCAAGTTGACTGCCTGCTCCCACTCCTTGCCACATGATCATTTCATCACACAGCAGCCAGAGATCTCCTAAAGAGGCAAATCAGATGGAATCACTCCCTATAGTTCCTGTTAGGATACGATTCAGACTCTGCACTCCATATCATGGGCTATCATACAGCCCTATAATATGACAGCACCTGTCTCTCTGACCTTATCTTCTGCTGCTCTTCCCCTATTTGTGTTTGAGCAGACTTGGTCTTTCTTTGTTCTTAGGTCATGTTAAGGTAGTCCTCATCCCTGGATATGGAGCACACACATTCCCTTTAACTGGAAGTGTTCTCCCCTGGATCCTTCTGAGGTTTCCTTTCTCATTTCATTCAGGTCTCTTCCTTAGACAGGACTTCCCAGTGTTTTTGGTTTACTTTGTCATATGTATCACCATGAGTCTTCTTTTCTTTCTCTATATTCTATAGAACAGTGATTCCCAACATTTTTGGGGACCAGGTACCAGTTTTGTATAAAACATTTTTTCCATGGACCGGGGTGAGGAGATGGTTTGGGGGTGATTCAAACACATTACATTTATTGTGCACTTTATTTCTATTATTATTACATCAGCCCCCCCCCCAGATCATCAGGCATTAGATCCCAGAGGTTGGGGACCCCTGTTAGAATATAAACTTCATGAGGGCTGGAACCCTGACAACCTTATTTATCACTGTATTCCCAGCATCCAGTAAAACCTGACACATAAAAGATTCTCTGTAAATATTTGTTAAATGAATGATCAAATGAATGAATGCCCAGTAGGCCTCAGGCACCATTCCGAAAACTCCCATTGCCAGGGACTACTGCAGTATGTTATTAACAAATTGAACATTTATTTCACTTAGAATTAGGATAACCACAGGATTTACCTCTATCAACAGAGAAATATGCAAATTTAGTCCATGGTGTCTTCCCAGAATAGGTATTGGGAGACATTGGGCCACCCTGAGTTTGGGGAAGACTAATCACATGTCAAGCACATAGGTGCCCAGAGGGAAGCAGAGATGAACAAGACACGACGCCATCCCTCGAGGAAAATCAGCCTGGTAGGGTGAGAGAGACACAGACACGCATTTTTCTGTTTTTCTGACACAAGCAGAATGACATAAAACGTGAAATATGGATAAATCTCGGAAGGAACAAATGAACTTTGGCACCTTTGCTGTCATTGAATTGGTGGCCTGTGTCCCCTGTCAGTTGATTTCAACAGGAGGATATTAATTTTACTGCTAATTACACCAGAGCAAGCCAGGATTTTTTTTTTTTTTTTAATGTGAATTCCCCTCTGGGTTCCTGATATTTGCCTTATGTTATTGCCAAGCACTGGAGAGGAGTAACAAACAGAAGAAGGCTCTTAATATTTGGAATTCTCAGCCCTGCTGTGAGTTATTTGCTATTCCATTTGGAGCTGGAGGAAGCAGACCCTTCAGCTGTTCCCAAAACCTGTGAGCTGAGCTCCAGGAACCAGGGAGGCTTGGGCAAGGCCTCCAGAGAGTATCCTAGACTTTGCAAAACAGTAGAAATTTTCTCAGCTGAACCTTTCCACCATCCCACATGAAGGAGATTATGGCTCCACTATTGTACAAATGAAAAAACTGAGGCACAGATTGGAAATGTGACCTATTTGCCTAGAACGAGACAGAGCAAAAATGGCACTAGAAATCATATATGCAAACTCCAGCCTGACATGTTTGCCACCAAACACAAGTTTTCTGCCAGGATATTTACTTCTGTGCCAAATCACACGACAACACACTGCATCACTTATCCTTTACAAATATCATTTTTTTTTCCTATTGACAGCTTCAGGTTAGCATATGTGTTTAATTAACATTTCTAATTAAAACCATAATGTGTAACAATCAGATGTTTTCCAGAAGTTACATTATTCCGTGTCTGAAATGGTGCCAGTTTGCACAGGCTAGGTAAATTACTTCAATTTTCCTAGTGAGATCTTCTGATAAATTTTTATAAAATGGAATCCAAGAGACTGGACTTTGTTGTTGCTGCTTGTTGACTTTGTAAAAATAATCTTGTAGAGTCTTTATTCTTCAACACATGTGGACACTGAAGTCTCTGTTCCACTTACTGGTCAGATAATGATTGGGGAGAGATATTCTTAAATGCCCAGAAGCAAACAGTTTTCCAGTCTTTGAAGACAGACTGTGTGTGTTGGGGCATGCGTTCAGTGATCATCCAGGCAATTCACAACTGTGTTGGAACCTTCACTTCTTGTTTGCACAGTCTTAAGTTCACCCAGAAGTGAGAATTTAGGGGTTTCTTAATTCTTAGTTTTTTCCTGAGCCATGAGAATTTGCATGGCTTTCTGGATTCCCAGGAAGAGGTTAGAGCTTTTCAAAAACTTTATTCCTCAAAGCATCTCATTCCCTAGCCTTTCCTCCCAAGTTTTCTGGTTGGTCTATTGTTTGCCACAAAGGAAATTCAATGCCTCAGGCAGGAGAAGCCAAAACATTTGCCTGTGAGTGTTTGTGAGAATTGCCTCCATGTAGCTGCTTTGGAGAAGGAAATGGCAACCCACTCCAGTGTTCTTGCCTGGAGAATCCCAGGGACGGGGGAGTCTGGTGGGCTGCCGTCTATGGGGTCGCATAGAGTCGGACACGAATGAAGCAACTCAGCAGCAGCAGCAGCTTCTTTAGTTCTAGCTGGATACTGAATAAGGCAAGGTACAGGCAAGCCTTTTAAGCTTTTAAGCTGGTTTTCCAGGGAACCACCAGACTGTCAGAACTAATTTTTAAAATTCTCTCTTTTTTAATTTTATTGAGGTATAGTTGATTTACAGTGTTAATTTCCTCTGTACAACAAAATGATTCAGTTATACATATATATATTCTTTTTCATATTCTTTTCCATCGTGGTTTATCAGAGGATACTGAACACAGTTCCCTGTGTTATACAGTAGAACCTTGTTGGGGGAGAGGGAGAAGGATCCGAAGTTTGCGATTAACAGATGCAAATGATTATATACAGGGTAGGTAAACAACAAGATTCTGCTGTAATTGTCATTACTCTTGAAGTTTGTTCTGCTCCTCTGGGCTGTTACCGGGAATATGGGCTGTTATTTTCAAGATTACCACTGTATTGCTGCTGCTAAGTCACTTCAGTCGTGTCCGACTCTGTGTGACCCCATAGACGGCAGCCTACCAGGCTCCGCCGTCCCTGGGATTTTCCAGGCAAGAACACTGGAATGGGTTGCCATTTCCTTCTCCAATGCATGAAAGTGAAAAGTGAAAGTGAAGTCACTGAGTCATGTCTAACTCTCAGCGACCCCATGGACTGCAGCCCACCAGGCTCCTCCATCCTTGGGATTTTCCAGGCAAGAGTACTGGAGTGGGGTGCCATTGCCTTCTCCAACCACTGTATTGGAGAGCAGGAAATGAACCAGGGTCAGTTACAACATAATGGAGCTTTCCTTTTTTATAAATAGTCAACTACTTTTCTTCATTAAGCTTTCACCTGGTTTTTGTAAGGTTTTATTTTCCAGTTCAATTGTCAGAAGTTGATTTTGACTAATTTTTTCCAGTTCTTTTATTAGTTTTATGGAGTGGTGTGCTTTTGAAATCCTTATTCCATCATTTTTGCTGCTATCACTATAGTACAGAAAGCAATATATTTAATGGGTGCATAATATTTACAGTGATTTCCTTAACCCCTATTATATTGATGGGCATTTATCAATTGTTTTCATTAAATCATATATAGTGCTGCAACATGTACACTCACCTTCACTGACATCTCTAATTGTAGGCTAGATTCCTAGAGTGAATATGTAGGTGAAAGAACATAAATAGTCAAGATTAATGATATATATTAACAAAATAATCTCCAAGTTGATCTATAAGACAACTCTAGAACTTCCCTGGCGGTCCAGTGGTTAAGATTTCACACTTCCACTGCAGGGGTTTTGAGGTCATCTCTGATCAGGTAACTAAGATCCTCCAGGTTGTACGATGTGGCAAAAAAATCCCGAAAGACAAAATACAAGGCAACAGGACAAGAAAAGATGCTTGCATCATGAATTATTACAGAAATGCAAATCAAAACTACCATGAGGTATTACCTCACATGGTCAGAATGCCCATCATCTAAAAATCTACAAACAATAAATGCTGGAGAGGGTGAGGAGAAAAGGAGTCCTTCTACACTCTTGGGGAGAATGTAAACTGATGCAGTCAGTATGGAGAACAGTATGAACGTTCCTTAAAGAGTTGCCATATGATCCAGCAATCCCACTCCTGGGCATATATGGGGAGAAAACTTTAATTCCAAAAGATGCATGTACCCCACTATCCATAGTAGCACTATTTACAATAGCCAAGGTATGAAATCAACATAAATGTTCATCAACAGATAAATGGACAAAGAAGATGTGGTGTATATATATGCAATAAAATACTATTCAGTCATACAAAAGAATGACATATTGCCATTTGTAGCAACATGGACCTAGAGATTATCACACTAAGTGAAGTAAGCCAGACAGAGAAAGACAAATACCGTATGATATCACTTATATGTAGCATATAAAAAATGAAACGAATGAACTTACTACAAAACAGAAACAGACTCACAGACACAGGAAACAAATGTATGGTTACCAGTGGGGTAAGGGGTTGGGGAGGGACAAATTGGAAGTTTGGGATTAGCAGATATAGACTACCATTCATAAAATAGATAAACATAATGTCCTATCAGGTAAAACAGGGAACTATAGTTTATATCCTGTATCGATTACGGAAAAGAATTTCCATAATGAAAAGAATATCTGTACACACACATATATATCTATACAAATACATATAGATATCAGAATCATTTTGTTGTATACCAGAAAAATAGCACAACATTGTAAATCAATTATACTTAAAAATAAATTAATAAAAATAAGACAAGAGGCCCCAGATGGACTCACTTATGCTAAATCCATGTCTCCAAACCAATAATTATAGTTTTGGCTCTCTCAGAAATAGAATCTTAAACCAGCCAATCAGGAATTAACTGATCAACATTAGTTAGATCATCTACCTGCTAACCCCTTACAAGGCAATAACCTTGCAAAAACCAGTCCATTATTTTGGGCCTAGGACAGCTTGTTTCTTCTTCCTTCTGCTTATAAAATCTCTTGCCTTGTATGGCTCTTCCGAGTTCCTTTCTATCTGCTAGATTAGATGCTGTCTGATTCATGAATTGCTGAATAAAGTCGATAAGATCTTTAAAATTTACTCAGTTGAATTTTGTTTTTTAACAGATTGTATCATTTTTACTTCCACCAGCCATGTTTGAAAGTATTGCTTCACCCCTACCTTGTCCCCAGTGAGTATTATAACTCAAACCCTTTAAGTACAATAGATCGGCAAAAAATAGTACCTCATTGTTTTGTTTTACATGCCTGATCATCAGCAAGGCCAAAATACTTACAGTGTTTATTTGATGTTGTCATTTCTTTTTCGGTGGATTTCTGGTCAATAATGTTTGCTGTGAGGTTTCTGCCTTTTCATTTATTTATAAGAGCTATTTAAATGGTAAGACTATTAGCCCTTAGCTGTAATAATTGTAAATATTTGAAAATACAAGGCTCTAAAAGCACTTCTAATTTCACATATCCTACAAGTTCTCTTTGCCAGCTCTTGTTCACTGTATCATGGTGTATTACTGATGTAACAAATTCCCACAAGCTTAGTGGCTTAAAGCAAAACAGATGTATTCTCTCACAGTTATAGGGGTCAAAAGACCTAAAATCAGGTGTCTGCAAGCAAGTCTGGTTTCTCCTTAAGGCTGGGATGGGAGAATCTATCTTCTTGCCATTTTAGCTTCTAATGGACACCTTATCGGAGAAGGCAATGGAACCCCACTCCAGTGCTCTTGCCTGGAAAATCCCATGGACAGGGGAGCCTGGTGGGCTGCCGTCTATGGGGTTGCACAGAGTCAGACAAGACTGAGGCGACAGCAGCAACAGCGGGACACCTTATATTGCTTGGTTTGGGGGTCCCTTTTCCATACACAAAGCACACGACTCCAATCTCTGCTCCTGCCATCACATCACCTCTGCTTCTAACTTCTCCTACGTCCCTTTCATAAGGGCCATTGTGATTGCACCAGGTCCACTCAGAAATGCAGGATAATATCCTGAACTCAGCGTTTTTAACTTAATCACATCTGTGAGGTCTCCTTTGTCATATTTTTCAGTTTTATTTTAAATAATTTTTAATTGGAGTAGAGTTGCTTACAATGTTGTATTAGTCACTACTGTACATCAAAGCAAATCAGCTACACATATACATATATCCCCTCTCTTTTGGGTTTTCTTCCCACTTAGGTCACCAAAGAACACTGAACAGAGTTCCCTGTACTACACAGAGGGGTCTCAGTAGTCATCTATTTTATACATAGTATCATGTCATATATTTTAGTAAGAGTTCTCCAGAGAAACAGAATGAATGAATGGGATGTGTAGATAGATAGACAATGATAGACAAATAGATAAAAGGATTTTGGCTCAGGTGATTTTCAGGGCCAGCAAGTCCCAACTTGCAGGATAGGCTGTAATTCTTGAGACCCAAGAAAGAGCTGACATTTAGTCAGAGTCTGAAGACCATCTGGAGGTGGGAATTCTTTCCTTTTGAGGGGCCTCAGTTTCTTTCCTCATTCCCCCAACTGACTGGAGAAGACCCACCCACATTATGAAGGGTCGGAAATCTACTTACCCAAAGTCTACCAATCTAACCATTAATCCATTAAAAGTTATCTTCACTGTAACATTGATACTACTGTTAGGTCAAGCAACCCACTTAATACGTAAAATTAACGATCACAGCACATAAAGCTTCAGGGATTAGGTTATGGACATATTTGAGGGGCCTCATTCAGCCTATTACAGTCTGCTAGAGCTATGGTTTTGAATGAAAAGACAATATTCTCTTTTGAGAAAAAGTAGATATAATTTAGACTAACTACAACATTCCAAAACTCTCCCATTCTCATTAGAATTTTACCGTAACATAAGGGAATTTTCCCATGGTTCCTTTTACCTTCATTACATGCAGTTTTGAGGAGAATTTCATAACATATTATCCTTAGTAATAAAAAGAAAGGTCTGCTTTTCTGATTAAAGCCCTTTTTCCATACTTTTGAAGAAGAAAATCTTTCTTGCTTTCTCTTGAATTGCTATTCTCTCTTGGCAGGAAATATTTTATCAGTTCAGGCTCCTAATTGGATGGAAGCATGGCTAATGTGGTGCTTTTCAGGGGCAGACAGGAGACCTTTAGGTGTGGGGGACTAGAGACACACGCAAGTAGGAATCTGTTCCCTTTGGTCCCTCAAAATATTTGAAAATGACTGAAATGGGAGTAATAGGAGGATTCTCAGAGAATGGTTCCAAGCTGCTAGAACTTCAATCCTGAGCTGCCTATTCCCCCCAAAGACAAACAAAACCAAGACTCAAAGGAGTGACTGCTTGAAAAAAAATCTTGCTTCTGTTAACACATAAAATAACATCTATTGCTATTATCTGAATGATTACTTCTGCCTTGCCCCTGAAAATCTTTCGCCAAAGAAATTGTAATCGCAATGGAAATCTTTACTCCCTGCAGTACAGCATTTTCTCAAGCCTTGGATTATAGGAGATTTGGTTAGACACCTACACCCACAATCCACAGCTGACGATTTGTAACTCATCCCCCAGTTACATGGACTCAGGAACCCTGATTGGAGGGGATCATGGACAATTCCCCAGGTGGTAGTCTGTGGCATAAACATAACAACAACTGATGTCTTTTTAAACTTACCTGGTGCCAACCCACCCTGGTGGCTCAGTGATAAGGAATCCACCTGCCAATGCAGGAGATGCAGGTTCAGTCCCTGGGTCAGGAAGATCCCCTGGTGAAGGAAATGGCAACCTGCTCCAGTACTCTTGCCTGGAGAATTCCATGGACAGAGGAACCTGGCGGGCTCCAGTTTATAGGACTGCAAAAGAGTCAGACACGACTTAGCAACTAAACAACAACAAACCCACATGTTGAATGCTTTATAGGCACTGTCTCAGTTCTGCTAGATAATGTCCTTTCCAGGTAGAACCCATTATACAGATGAAGAAACTGAGGCTTAGACACTCATCTAAGTAAGATCCCGTATCATTGGAATTTGGGCCTGTATGATAGCTGAGCCATGTTTAGCCTTATCGTGGATTTAATTGTGCCCCTCCCCCAACTCCCAAATCACATGTTGAAGTCCTAATCCCAGTACCTCAAGATGTGGTACCTTACAAGTACCTTACTTGGAGATAGGATCTTTAAAGATGTGGTTAGTTAAGATGAGGTCTCTCTGAGTAGCAGGGTCCGCCTAAGCCGATGACCGATGTCCTCATAGAATAGGGAAAGTTGACCCAGAGACAGACAATCATAGAGGGAAGACAATGAGAAGATGCTAGGGGAAGATGGCCATCTAAAAGCCAAGGAGAGAGGTCTGCAGATGCTCCCCACAGCCCTCAGAGGAAGCAGGCAGCTGACACCTTGATCTCGGACTTCCAGCCTCTAGAACTGTGAGTCCACACGTTTAAGCCATTTAAGCTACCTGGTCTTTTGTTACAGCAATTTCAGAAAATTAATACAAACTCCTAAACCATGGTATTTTAAATATTGAACCTCTGCATGATGGGGGGCCTTGATTGGTCTCTGGCCCCCAAACATGCAACTCAGCATTAGAAGGGTGAAAGTGAGGCAGGAGATAGGTGGGCACCAGGCACTTACAATCTGCCTCCTGCTCGCTCTCCAAAATAGAAATAACAGAAACAGGGTGACCTGAGGACATCTTATGTTAATAGTCATGAAGGAACAAAGAGGAGCTAAACCCTGTTTGAGCAAAGGATCACTTATTCCTGCTCTTTGAGGCAAGGGAGACACTATGCATGCACAGAAAGGCTTCTCAGGGTCAAAAGGCAGGGATGCAAGGTCATAAGGATTTTTGCTATCCCCCCCTCCCTAAATGTCCTTTCGCTGAAATTCATCTTGGCTGAGGGGTGCATGCATGTCTAGGGGAAGGTCTTGAGTCAAATTAGCGGGCTGGGCAGTAGTAAAATAAAACAGTTGGCCAAAGGGAAGACAAAGACCCTGAAAATTGCCTGGTGGTAAAGGATTTAAACTTCTCAAAGGCGTAACTCTCCCCCTGTGCCCGCCTGGCTGTTTTTCTGCATATACTCTCCTTTTTCCAACAAATGCTCCGCTTTTTTCTTTACCTTCCGCCTCCTCATCAGAGTTTTCTTGTCGAGGCAGGCAAGGACTGGGGATTTAGGCTCAAGTCACTGACCTTTATGGCCTAGGAGTTAAGGCTTCTGTTTTTCACCTAGGTGGCCAGAGTCCAGTTCCTGGTCAGGAAATTAAGGTCTCACTTCCAGCTACTTCTCAATGCTTACCTCAAGCTACCAGTTGCTGATGTGTGTCTGAAATCAAAAGGGTTAGGGTAAGCGCCTGACATGCATTCCTTCATTTCCATGCTGGTGCCATCGGATCTTCACAATGCTCTGTCATCCTCTGATTTCGACTGAATTGTGGATGCACAGGACCACAGCCCAGAGAGGGTAATGACTCACTGAGAGTTGCACAGCGTGCAAGTAGAAGTTCCTTGGCTCCTTCTCTCTGCAGTGGCCTCTCTCTTGGGTGGAACAGGGACTCTCCCAAACAATGTGAAAAGCCCTCCCTGACCTCAGGTGGCATGGAAATTCTACGAGAGTAAGTCATGTCCTGGAGAGTCCTGGGAGGAGATGTTATAGGGTCTAAATCCTCAGCATGCACGGTTACTGCTGCCTAACTATTTCAGCAGGCAGGAATAAAGTCCTAGGGAGAATGAACTGAGATGAGTGAGCTTTGACGGGGCTGGAGGGACAGAGAAGAGAGGCAGGATCTGCCCAATTGGAGCATCAACCCGTGCTTCACAGAAGGTCTTTGGTTGAAGGTGAGGAAACAGGAGCAGAGGAGCTGAAAAGCACCGAGGCACACTCACCTACTTCCCAATTTGCCTGAGCAGGTCCTGGCATGGGGTTAATTGCCCACTTTTCCTACCCTGTACCTGGAAACCTTCCCAGTCTGCACATCTGTCAGGGCTGGGCAGCGCCCCTCCCCTGCAGGACACATCCAAGGGAGGGCAGGGGATGGACCAGCAAACCCTCTCCCTGCTCTCCTGCCACAACAAACACCTGCCCCTGCCCCCACCCCTCCTTGTGAACCATCTGGCCCAGGACCATCTGCTGGGGCAGTGGGGTGTTCTGAATAGCTCCACAGCCCTTTGTCAGTTTGAATGTTTAACTCTCCACTTGGCTCAGCTAATAGGCTCCCAAGATCCAGGGCTTCCCCATCGAGGCAGGAGGAGCTGGCTCGAGTTTCCCAGGATGAAGGATTTAGGAGAAAAACAAACTTGTTCAAGCTGGGCCTGCTCCACTTTCTGCAGCAATTTCAGTGTTTTCATACCTTTGTCATCTCACCGAACTCCTCAAATAGCCCAGTGAGGAAAATGTCGTTATCCCCATTTCATAGATGAGAAAACCGAGGCTCTGAAAGTCACCATGATTAATTAAAGACCTAAAGCTCAAACCCCAGCTCTGAGGGAAGCTTGTCCAGGTACTCTTCTGATGCCTCTATGAAGATCCAGCGAGGAATTGCAACAGGAAAGAAGATGCCCTTGCAAGTCTGTCTCAAAATTCATCACACTGAGGGTACTGAGTTCCAGTTCCTCAGGGGGATGATGGTACTCAAAAAAGAACACCCTGCCCCTCAGGCACTCTCTCACAGCAGGGGGACCCACAGGCACCATTCATCACTGTGTTGACAAGGAGGGCTAGCATCTGGAGTTTAAAAATGATGGTTTGCACAGGTCACATCATAGCATGTATTCAATTTTGTATTTATTTTTTATTCTTAATTGCATATTTTAAGAAAAACCTAGAGCATTGGAAAAAAAAAAAGCTCTACAATCACGAAAACATGATAAGTGGCATCACTGAAGTGTTGCTTCAACAAGTACTGAGAGATGGAAGCTCTTGCTTTCTGCAGCAACACGCAGAGCCATCCTTGGCATTTGTCTCTTTCATGTGTCCAGTGAGCTCACCTAGAGACACGTCATGTGCCCATGGAGACAGGAAGCAGGGGCAGAAGCATGGTCAGCTCCTTCAGATGTCATTGTATTGTTTGATTCCAGTGCTGCGCTGGGGAAAGGCCGTGGACCCGGCGCGGTGGAGGCATCCTGAGACGGGAGCACACGGTCACTGGGCCCTGCCATGTGCCTGCGGATGCTCTGGCTGCTTCTTACATTATCACCTCCTTCATTCCCTCAGCACCACTGTGATGTCAGTGCCACTGAAGCTGAATCTGGCTTCTGCATCCTGACATCAAATGTCATCTCAGAGACAGTTTTGGGTGAAGCAGAAAAGAGTAGCTTTATTTCTTTGTCAGACAAAGGGCACCCATAGCAGCTAATGCCCTCAAAACTGTGTGTCCCGACCTGGAGGGGATAGTGAGGAGTTTTGTGGTAATGATTCAGAGAGGCCTTATGGACATTCTTCTGGTTGGTTTGTGGTGAGGTAAGTGGGAGTCAGCATCACCAGCCTTCTGATTCCGACTGTCTGGGGTCTACTTGCTCGTGGGCAGCACACTGTTAATTTCTCCCACCTGGTAGGGGGTTTCAGTATCTGCAAAACAGCTCAAAGATACTGTTGTGTATATCCCTTGATGCGGAACCAGGACCTTACCCCAAGGCTGCATTACTGTTTCTCTTGATAGTTCCCCTCTTGTCTCTGCATCCCTTTCCTTCCCTAATTAGCAACTGTTTGATGCTGCTCCTTGGAAATCAGGGAAGGAAGGTCAGAGGGGACCTGAATGAAGCCTATTTCCTGTAATAGAAATAGGATCCTGCTCTGTATCACCATCCTAGTCCAAGGTACAGTTGAGGAAAGGGCTGAATCCTCACCTAGAGGCCACGTGTCTGTCTAGTCAGTGATCAGAAAAGGACTTGAGCCCAAGCTGATTCCAGAGCCTGGGCATCTGATTGCTGAGTCGTTGAAGAGGCTGGCAGCCAAGAGGTCTCTGCAGCTTCAGGTGTGGCTGACAAAGGCTCCCTGAGAATGTCCACAGGCGAAAAGCATGGTTTAGAGGGAAGCCTGTGGTTGTCAGCCACAACTGTGTGTTAGCATAACCGGAAAGATTTGCTAAACCTGGTCCTGAAATAGGGCTTCTGATTTTTGGGAGGTGGGGTCTGCCCATTGGAATTTTTAAGATCTCCCCAGGGTTGGGGACTGCTGTTCTAAAGGAAAGGAAAGGGCTGGGAGAGCATTCATTTCCCCCATCAGGGGTAGCCCTGCCTCACTTACTTACCCATGCAGGTAATCAGCCTTTCCTTGAGTGATTTTCATGCCTGGCCTAGCTCTCTGATTCGGGTGTAGCTAGGACTAGGTTCAGGCACGACTGAAGCGACTTAGCAATAGCAGGACCAGGTGACTTCCCGGGTGGCTCAGACGGTAAAGCGTCTGCCTGCAATACAGGACACCCAGGTTCTATCCCTGGTTGGGGAAGATCTCCTGGAGAGGGAAATGGCAACCCACTCCAGTATTCCTGCCTGGAGAATCCCAGGGACAGAGGAGCCTGGTAGGCTACAGTCCATGGGGTCGCAAAGAGTCGGACACAACTGAGCGACTTCACTTCATTTCACTTCAGGACTAGGTGAAGGGGGGCTTCCACTGTGGCTCAGCTGTAAAGAATCCACCTGCAATATAGAAGACACAGGTTCGATCCCTGGGTTGGAAAGATTCGCTGGAGGAGGAATTGGAACCCACTCCAGGGTTCTTGCCTGGAGAATCCCATGGACAGAGGAGCCAGGCATGCTACAGTCCATGGAGTCACAAAGAGCTGGACACGACTGAGCGACTAAAATACCACCACCACCAGGACTTGGGGGAGGGGTGGCTAATGGGTTGGGGGAGGACAGGACACAAGGAGGGAGGGGTGCCTGGGGAGGCAGCACAGGGCTGAAATTCAAGAGTTAATGCATGTGCAGCAGCCAAGCCTCTCAAGGAGCGGGGAAGAAAGAGGCCCCTCTGCCCGCTGTTGGAGCAGAGAGCAGATGTGGAGGATTTAATGGCTTACGAGCTAGGAGCAGCTGCCAGGTGACTTGGCTGAGTTATGGGTCCAGGATGCTCCTTCCCCGGCCTGGCCCAGTCCTACCAGAGAGCCAGTTTTGGAGAAAGATATGAGCCCCTCAGGGCCTTGGAGTGCAGTGGGAAAAGAGATCAGCAGAAACTGCTGAAGGGTGGGGATGGGGCGTGGTGAGCCCAGCCCTGGGCTGGTGTCAGTCCCCTCAGATTCCTGGTTCTGACCATTCACTCTGTGAGGCTGGGCAAGACTTTCCCCTTTCTGGCCTCATCCACAAACTGACCAGAGGGACTCTGCCATCATTCCCAGCACTGACCTCCCCCAAAACTCTCTAGGTGAAGCTGGAGGAGGCTGTGGGACTTCCGTCGTGGTACTTGCAGGAACAGGCAAGGGCCAGGCTCAGCAGAGAGGATGGTGAAATAGTCTCTGTTGCCATCATGCATAGTTATAATTGCTAGGGTTTACTGACCACTTCCTGTGTGTCTGGTGCTGTGCCGAGGGCAGAACAGGTTTTACTTTATTTATTCTTTGCACTCTGCAAGGTACTTAATGTCACTATCCTTATTTTACAGATGAGAAAACTGAGGCTTGGGGAGAGGCTACATGGCAGAACTCTGACTCAAACCTGACATTGCTAGATTTTAGAGCTGAGCTCTTGGCACCATGGCAGTTCTTCCATAGGTCTTGTACGGTGGTTAAGAGCCCAGACTGGAGACAGTCAGCCGGGGCTCAGATTCCGGCCCTGGCACTTCCTGGAGGAGCCCTGTAGATTTCAAGCAGAACTGGGAAAATGTAAATAATTACTGCTTGATATTGTTCAGTTGGTTCCAGGAAATGGAGCTGTTGGATTTGCGGCTCCCAAGCTATCCTCACCCTTAGGCAAGACAATATCCAAGTGCTCACTGTGTCCCTAGGGGTGGCCAGAGACGATCTGATGGGCAGAGAAGAGGGTGGGGGTCCTGTGTGGCTGCAGCTTGTGAGTCGTGAGCGGGAGTGCTGGGACCGGCGGGCCCAGGTGTGTGGAGGATGCACATGCGGCGACCGCAGGAGCACAGGAGACCTGCGCCTCTTTGTGCCCCTAAATCAGGCCCTTGCCCCAAGGGTGTCCAGGCCTGTTGCTTGTTTGCTGGAGGCACATCCCGGCTTCCTGGAGGGGAGCTGTTGTGGCCCAAGAATGAGTCGATCTGGGGGCTCTGTGGTCTGCGGTTCACTAATACGAAAATAGATCTGTTTCCCAGCCCTTTTATTCCACACACAAAGGGATCACCGGCTGCTCTGGCTTTCTCTTTCCAACAACAATGATGCTATCAATACCCTCCCGGGGACATCTTTATTTGAAGGCTGGGAGGTATGAATTTTATCATTGCAGATAATCCTACCGCTTTACAAAATATTCTAAACAAAGTGAGCCACTCCAGCTGTCTGCTAAAGCTGGTTTTCTAGAATCCGATGGGCTTTTATTTGATGAGTCCTCCTCCTATCCAGCCCCCCATCCCCCAGCTCTTCTTCACGGGTCTGAATGGCCTATGCCAATGGAGAAAGCCTTTCTGGAAAGTTGTGAAACTTGATTTCAGCCCAGAAATGGGCCCCATGTGGCAACAATGGTCTTTTTGAATGGCTCTTCTAGGACACAGCCTTGATTTTCGTGTGCTGGAATTTGTGACAAGTAATATCACTTGCCCTGATTGAGTTATAAAATCTGAGGCTCAGAAGGGCCAGAGAAATCACCTAGAAACTAAATTCTAGTCTAACCTTGCATTTTACAGGTGGGAAAACTGAGGCCCGGGGGCGGGGAGGGGGATGTCACTTATCTGATCACAAAGCTAGTGGGTGGCAGAGAAAGCTGTGTGCTCAGGCACCTTCCTCTCCAACCCCAGTGTCTCCCAGGCTTGTGATATATTCTACTGATGGTGCTCAAAGAGGTTCCTGGTGGCATCAAATTACATTAAATTATATTGATTTATTTAGAGAGAAAATTATTCCCTTTCGGCTTTGCTTTTACTCTTGACGGTAGTGGGGAGAAAAGCTTAGTTTGGTATCTTTGGCACTTCTGTAACAATATTTCTCTCTCTTCATCACAATTACAGAGCAGATCTCTGTTTGAGACTTGGTAATGATATCTGGTTTGTATTTAATAACACTGTTTTGTTTTTATTATGTTTATTTGTAATGTTACCACCTAATATGGCTCATTTCCCACTGAGGGTTTTTTTTTTTTGGAATGACTGTTTTCAAATAACTGATTTTTCATAAATTAAAAAATAATGTTGTTTAAGCTTTTTAAAGTGAATTCATGTAAGTAATTAACAGTGTAGGTGGTCTGTGCTTGTGACAATGTTGCTAAAGGCAGCAATGTGAAAGCCTGAGGTTTGGAAACTATTAATAACTACCATTTTGTACCTAGTACTTTATAAATGGCTTCAGGGCTGAAGTCCATTGGAAAGAATTTCCAGGAGAGGGTGCTGAACTTGAACTCATTTCTCTTGCCTGCTTCAGTTCAGTTCAGTCGCTCAGTCGTGTCCGACTCTTTGAGACCCCATGAATTGCAGCACGCCAGGCCTCCCTGTTCATCACCGTCTCTCGGAGTTCACTCAGTCTCACATCCATTAAGTCAGTGATACCATCCAGCCATCTCATCCTCGGTCATCCCCTTCTCCTCCTGCCCTCAATCCCTCCCAGCATCAGAGTCTTTTCCAATGAGTCAACTCTTCGCATGAGGTGGCCAAAGTACTGGAGTTTCAGCTTTAGCATCATTCCTTCCAAAGAAATCCCAGGGCTGATCTCCTTCAGAATGGACTGGTTNCAATCCCTCCCAGCATCAGAGTCTTTTCCAATGAGTCAACTCTTCGCATGAGGTGGCCAAAGTACTGGAGTTTCAGCTTTAGCATCATTCCTTCCAAAGAAATCCCAGGGCTGATCTCCTTCAGAATGGACTGGTTGGGTCTCCTTGCAGTCCAAGAGACTCTCAAGAGTCTTCTCCAACACCACAGTTCAAAAGCATCAATTCTTCAGCGCTCAGCCTTCTTCACAGTCCAACTCTCACATCCATACATGACCACAGGAAAAACCATAGCCTTGACTAGACGGACTTTAAGTCTCAGCCTTACTGAAGTATTCTACTGGACTTTCCCCCCACCCCTTGTTCCTGACGATTTTCCTGAAGTAGAAGCAGGATCTTGCCCACATAAATGGAGGCTTGTTGATTACAGTGCTGGCCTGAGGGTCCTAGCTCAGCCCCTCCCCTCACTACATGCAAGCCATTGCCCGCCTGCCACTGACTGTCTTCAACTGCACTTCAGAAAGCTCAGGCTGAATGAATAAGCTCTGCACCATCTGCATTTTTGTTTGTTTCCTTGTTTTTTAACTGCGAGGTTGTTATGGGAGTTCCAGGGTTAGGTTGCTGTTGTTCAGTCGCTCAGGCATGTCCGACTCTTTGTAACCCAACGGACTGCAGTGAGCCAGGCTTCTGCATCCTTTACCATCTCCTGGAGTTTGCTCAAACTCATGTTCATTGAGTTGGTGATGCCATCCAAATGTCTCATCCTCTGTCATCCCCTTCTGCTCCCGCCCTCAATCTTTCCCAGCATCAGGATCTTTTCCAATGAGTCAGCTCTTTGCATCAGGTGGCCAAAGTATTGGCGCTTCAGCATCCGTGCTTCCAATGAATATTCAGGGTTCCTTTAGAACTGACTGGTTTGATCTCCTTGCTATCCAAGGGACTCTCAAGAATCAGGTTGGAAGCATTCAAATCCTCTTTCTACTCCTTTTTAGCTATGTGCCCTTGGGCAGATTTCTTAGTTTCCCTGGGCCTTGGTGTCTATATTTCTAAATAAAGGATGCAGAGGTGAAGCCAAGGCCAGGAGTGCTGTGGGCGTCTCAGACTCATCCAGGAGAGTCAAGTGTCCCCAGGCCACCTGATGCGCTAATCAGCCGGGTGGTGGAGAACCCTGGAAAGCTGGCTGGTTATTCACACAGTGGCTTATTTTGTCTCCGCTGCTGTGAACTTCCCTGAGGGTAAGGTCCCCACAGTGCGTCACAACACTGTGAGTGTTGGGTGAAAGAATTAACTGAGTTGGGTGGGTTCAGACTGGATTGTATGGGAACAAGAGATTCTAATCGTCTATCCATTCAGAAGATTCCTTTTCAGCATCTGTAATATGACAGGTGGCAAGGCTTTGTGTGCACCAGGGCCAGCTCCAATGACAGCTCTACCTGGAAAGGCTCTTGGATCCACTACTTACTATGTGATCTTGAAGAAGTTACTGAATGTCTCTGTGTTTTAGCTTCCTCATCTATTAAAAAAAAGGGGGGGGTTCTAATAATGGGACTCACCTGGTAGAGGGGCTGTGAGGAAAATACAGTGTGGAAAATTCCTTAGGAAAGTGTGAGCACAAAGGGCAAGTCAGTGCACTCTGTGCCAGCCACTGTGACCCTGGGCTGGTGCTGGGATGGAGTAGAGTCAGAGGATGCAGTCCTGCCCTCATGGCAATGACAGTTGAGTAGGGGAAATGGACAGAAAACAAGTAGACAAAAGGATGCAGTTAGAGCTTGTGGCAAGCGCCGTGCAGGCACCAGACAGGGTGCTGAGAGACGATGATGCTGAGGGCTGTCATTATACTCTTCGATGTCGGCATCAAGTCAGACCTGTCTGGGAAGACTATTTGAGTGAGACCTGAAGGGTGAGACTGAACCAACTACAAAAAGGACCAAGCAGTGATTTAGACCAAGTGAGCAGCCTATGAGGAGACCCTGGGCTGAGAACCAGGGCAAAGGTGCTGTGCACAAGCTGGAGAGTACTAGGGCCTCTCTCTCTGGAGTGTGCAGGAAAGAACATTTTCTAAGGCCACACAAGATGTTCATTTTTATCTGGGATTGACTCCGTCACATCGACTCAGAAGCACCATAACTGCACCTCCTCGGGAAGGACGCACTCATTCTGGTCTGTTGTGACCTGTCATTGTTTACCTGCCGTGAGGCTGCAGAGAAGCTTTCTCCATCAGGCAACACTCATAATCCTGCCATTTTGCTAAAGACAAAAAGCAGGCCTGGGATGTTCCTGGTGATCCAGTGGCTAAGACTCCGAGCTCCCAATGCAGGGGGCCCCAAGTTTAATCCCTGGTCAGGAAACTGGATCCCACATGCCTATTGACTTAAAAAAGCAGTCACAGCCTGAAAGTTGAGCATTATATTGTATTTGGTGGGAATTTTTAGGACTTCATTTCTGGAAGACAGCATCTTAAATGACCTGAGAGAACTGCTCCAAAGGGGCAGGAGGAGGAGCCAGGTTATATAAAAGATCGCAACAAGGGGCAAGTAGCCTGAGCATCAAAAGATTATTGGCAATGTTGGAAAATCAGGTATCTCACGAAATTTAGCACTTTTCTATGCTAAATAGCACTTTTTCTATGTTTGGGAAGTTACTAGGGTCTGGCTTTACTGAAATCATTCCTCTCCTATGCATCTCAGCTACCTGGAGCCAGCATCCTGCGATCTGATTTTTCACTTCCTTAGTTCCTCACTCACCATAGGGAGTGGCAGCAGACTGAACTGTGATTGTTCTTTCTGGGTGTCACCCAGGCTCAGAAATTCACATTTGGAGGGCCAGAATAGCTGATGGCTGTGACATCTTTGTCTATTGATACGGCAGGAAATACTCCATTTCACATGCCTCAGCTAAAGATCTCCCAGGTCAAAACTAAGACTGAAGATCCCTAGTTGTGCCGCAACTAAGACCTGGCACATCCTAATGAATAAATACGTATTGAAAAAAAAAGAAGCAGCAGCAGGCCCCAAGGAGAGAGATTGAAGTTACATGAAAAGTGTTGGTCCCCAGGGAGACCAGGGTTCTGGGGACCACACAGATGGCCAGGGACAGAGTAAAGGGACAAAACAGAAGATTAAATAGTTAAACCCTCTAGGAGATCGTCAGTAAAGAAAGAAGCATGAGAGACCCCTTAAGTTAATGATCACTCCAGAAAGCAAGTTTGCTTAACCACAAAACCAAGCAGGCTTGCTTAGCAACAAAACATGCCACAGAAGCAAGAGACAGGCCCCCAAACAATAAAATAACGGCGGACTACAACCCACATCCTGCCCAGGGAGCTCAGTAGGTGAATGATTCCTAGGACATGCTCCTTTGCACACACTAAAACAAAAATATGAGGGAAACATGATTAGTATACTGAAATCTGATATGATTTATTATGTTTTAGTATATGTTACACCTTTCTTTGCTCATATACATATAGATAGATGGATGATGAATAGATAGATACAGAGATGGATACATGCTTTACTACAGGCAGATGACTACACCACTTCAACCCTAACAGCTTGGTGGCAGCTTGCTTGGCTTCTAGTTTGGGTTTGAGCACTGCCCTGAAATTCTTATGGATCGAGGCCAGCTGAAGCTATACCTCCACTTGTGTGTGAAGTAATGAGTAAGAACAGCCGACACTGGTCCAGTACTCAGGACTCATCCACAATATGTACTTTACTGGCGTTTTCTTGGTCAGCCCTTATCACACGAAGTATTACAATATCTCATGTTAAAGATGGGGCAACTGAGGCATAGAAGGTTTGAGTAACCTGACAGGGGTCCAACAGGCTGTCAGTGGCAGGATCAGAAGACACATTCTGATGGGTTGGTGGGAAGTCAGGAGGAGTCAGCAAACAGCTGACATCAGCTTGAAAGCAACATCAGCTTTCAAGTTCAACTGGTCTGGAGTCTACATGCTTGCGGGCAGCCTACCACTGTTAATCGTTAACTTTTCCCAACCAGAAAGGGTTTCAGTATCTGAAAAACAGCTCAAAGATATTGTTGTGCATACTCATTGATGGATGGGAAAACAGGACCTTGACACAAGGCTGCTTTTTTTTTTTTTTTTGTAGTTTTTTAAAAATAATTAATTGAAGGCTAATTGCTTTTATAACGTTGTGTTGGTTTTGCTCTACAAAATTCATATCAGTCATAACTATATATATTTGTCCCCTCCCTTTTGAGCCTCCCTCCCACCTGTCTCTTATACACATCTTCACTTATCTGATCACAAAGCTAGTGGGTGGCAGAGAAAGCTGTGTGCTCAGGCACCTTCCTCTCCAACCCCAGTGTCTCCCAGGCTTGTGATATATTCTACTGATGGTGCTCAAAGAGGTTCCTGGTGGCATCAAATTACATTAAATTATATTGATTTATTTAGAGAGAAAATTATTCCCTTTCGGCTTTGCTTTTACTCTTGACGGTAGTGGGGAGAAAAGCTTAGTTTGGTATCTTTGGCACTTCTGTAACAATATTTCTCTCTCTTCATCACAATTACAGAGCAGATCTCTGTTTGAGACTTGGTAATGATATCTGGTTTGTATTTAATAACACTGTTTTGTTTTTATTATGTTTATTTGTAATGTTACCACCTAATATGGCTCATTTCCCACTGAGGGTTTTTTTTTTTT
>SJYV01045352.1:1048108-1113254 GCA_006410875.1 Neotragus pygmaeus | reverse complement strand
CCTGTGATAAACCATAATGGAAAATAATATTAAAAAAAAATATATGTAAAGACTGACTCAGTCTTTACAGACTGTAAAAAAAAAAAAAAATATATATATATATATATATGTAAAGAATAAATAGTTGAATCTCTGTGAAGTGTCTGGTCATATATTTAACTTTCAATATGTTCTCACTGAAATCTGTTAGGAATTCAGCTTACCTTCTCTGTATGTGAACCTTAGTACTGTACTTGGCTACTCAATCCCCATCTGCCCAGTGTCCATTGAAACTGTCCTCGGTGGACCCCACCTGGTGGAACCTGCTCAAGAGAAATCGGAGAAGTGCAGTTTCCCCTGACTGCCAAGCCATTCAGTACCGTGGACAGCTCCTCGCTTTGGCGGCTAGTAATTCCATCTCAGATGTTGATGGCAATGATGTTTGCGTATTTCCACAACTTTGTCAACTGTTAAATTGTACAGAACCCGCAGGCCAGATATGTAGAGATTCACTCTCCTCCTCCAGTGCTTTCTATGGAAATGCTGCAGGGCATGCCAGGAGCCTTCCTAGAGGTGGTGTGGAGGGAGATGACTTGTCCTCCCATTTGACAACTTATCTCAAATAAGAAGGCTGGGCTGACTGAACAGATGTATAGGGAAAGAGCTTGGGAGCTGCCTCTAAGGTTTACAAAGAAGTCTCTCAAGGCACTCCTTGGCGTTAGAGTGCTGATGCCTCTGTCAGTAGTTAGGTTTCAATGTTGTTCAGTTGCTAAGTTGTGTCCAACTCTGCAACCCCACAGACTGCAGCATGCTAGACTTCCCTGTCCTTCACTGTCTGCCGAGGGTTCATGTTCAAATTCATGTTCACTGAGTCAGTGATGCCATCCAACCATCTTATCATCCATTGTCCCCTTCTCCTCCTGCCCTCAGTCTTTCCCAGCATCAGGGTCTTTTCCATTGAGTTGTCTCTTTGCATCAGGTGGCCAAAGTATTGCAGCTTCAGCCTCAGCATCTGCCCTTTCAATGAATATTCAGGGTTGATTTCCTTTAGGATTGCCTGGGTTGATCTCCTTGCTAATATCAATAAGCTAATATTTTTTGAGATTCTGATTTTCAGCATTTTAATTTTCCTTCCACTTTCTATTGCAACCCCAACTCTCACCATCAGAAACTTTGGTGAATGTTGAGTGTTTCTGCATTTCTGATTGCTGGAAAAGAACCAACCCAGATTTTAATTTATATTTGGTTGAATTTTCCAACACCAATTCCATCTCCCAGGATGGATGGGTATGGGAACACCTGATACTCAGAGGAGAGAAAAATCAACCTACATTTTAGATGGTTCTGTCTCATATTTTGGGTGCCTGGGACCATGTCTGAGGACATATATGTGTTTCACACAATCTCAAATGTTTATTAAATAAAATGATTTATTCAACAAATATTTATTGAACACCTAATATGTGTCAAGAACTTTTCTGACTACTAAAGTCATATATATTCTTGTGAGGCATACAGGCCACAATCAAACTTAAAAAAAATGAATTGAAGGGACTTCCCTAGTGGTCCAAGACTTCACTCTCCCAATGCAGGGGGTCAGGGTTCAGTCCCTGGTTGGGGAACTAGGTTCCACATGCCTCAACTAAATATCCTACAGGCTGCAAGGAAGATAGAAGATCCCACATGCTGCAACTGAGTACAGCCATATAAATAAACAAAGATTTTTAAAAAATTGAATTGATAAGATTACTTCTGAAGGTAAAAGTTGCTATAAAGAAAATGAAACAGGACAAAGTATGTGAAAGCTTCTACTAAACAATCTGACTCACAGTAAATGCCCAGTTTGGGATGAATGAAATCAAACTTTTCAGTTCAAATGTGCATCCTTGTGGCACATGGGAAAGAGAGTGGAATTTGAAATTAAATGGCTTGAATTGGACTCTAGCTCTCTCACTTAGCTCCTATGTGCCTTTCATCAAGTTAATTAACTTCTCTGTCCCAAGTTCAAAGCTGGGACTAGGGTGTGGCAAGAGAGACAGGTAAGAAGCAAAGTTTAAGGAGGAACATGCTATCAGAGTCCTGCAAATATAGATGGTTACTTGCACAACCCTGAGGGCAGTACTTCCTTAAACTTTGCATCCTGGGTGCCCCTCTTGCCTCACTCCTGTCCTGGTCTTGTCTCCATGTTTAATGTGGGGGAAGTAATTACACCTACTTCCTATAGTTGTTATGCAGAGGTCCCCAACCTCTGAGATCTAATGCCTGATGATCTGAGGTTTATGTAATAATAGTATAAATAAAATGCACAATGAAATTAATGTGCTTGAATCCTCTCAAAACCTTCCCTCCACCCCTGGTCCATGGAAAAATTGTCTTCCACAAAACTCATCTTTGGTGCCAAAAAGGTTGGGACTGTTGTTATAAGAATCAACTGAGATGTGAGAAGGGAACTGTCTTACAAACTGGCAGCTGGTGACTATGAGAGGAAGGGAGCTGCCAGGATCAGGATGTGCCCAAGTAGCAGCTGGGACTCAAATCCAGCCACCTTGTCACATTTCCCACTGCTGGGACCTAGTAAAAAGTGGGAGGACTTCCATTTGCTGTTTATTCTCATGAGCACCAAGATGTGTTCTCACCATTGGACTATGTGCTGAGTAAGTTTCAGCATCATGGACAGAGCAAAGCCCAGTGACCACCTCTGGAGGAGAGCATGCAGCTGAAAAGGAAGGGCTAGCCAACTCAGCACCTCTCATTAGGACCAGGTTTTCAGCCTTCCTCCAAGAAGATCAAACAAACCACAGAGGGGTTGGCCTCTAGAAAGCCAGACCCCTCCCTCCCTAGACTGGGCAGTGGAATCTCCCACGAAGCTACCCTGCCATATATGGTCCAGCGTGGGGTTCCTAATGAAAAATGGCTGGACTATTAGCGCTTTGCAAATTAAGGGTCCTTTCATTTATTACTGTGCTCTGCTAAGGATGAGCATTAATTTTTTTTCTCAAAGCAAATTCACTGGAAACAGACAGTTTAGAATTTATGCTTGTAATGATGGCTACATGGGCCATTAAGACCACCTCTAAGTGAGCTTAATTTGTAGCAGATAAATGTATATGTCTACATATTTTTCAACATAGTTTATGGTGCATCTTGCACAGCTGCGCCCAACTGATTAAATCCTCACAAAATTTAAATAGGAAACCCATTACGTAGACAGTATTATAGCCATTCATCATGGAGGCAGTTTCAGGTTAACTCTTTAAGTGCCAAGCTGGGATGAGTGCCAGGAATTGGGGGGCTTCTTTGGTTGAGAATTCAGGGTCTTCTCATTCTCCTGACCTCTGTTGCTTCTGCCTTCCTAAATTTTGGGGAAGTTTCTATCCTGCTGGGTAGACTCAAGGTGAAGTTTTTAGCATGGAAGAAGAGACCTTAAGCTCACCTAGGCAGTTGGACCCTTGCTATCTGGTTGCAATAGTCTTCCCTGCCCTGTGGATAGATAACATGATGATCACACAGCACTGGAAAGAGCATCCAGGCCATAGCAGCACCACCTTGGTTGTCTGTACCAGCCACCGAACCTGCTCAAATATCAGCTGGTAATACAAAAGCAGCAACAGATAGGAGGGGTGCATTAATGACCAGAGCATGAGCTCTGGCCTCAGGTGAACATGGGGTTAAGTTCCAGCTGTGCTGCTGCTGGCACTGTGCCACCCCCGGGCACCTAGAGAACTGAGTTGTGCCAAGTGCATAGCACAGTGCCTGGGACATCACCAATGTTCAATGAGCAGAACTTTGTTATTATTGCTGTTACTGTTTGTAGTAGATACTGTCGTTGCCCCCAGTGGCAGCTTCCTTGGTACCCACTATTCCAACACACACCACCCGCAGGCACCTGAAGCTTTTGACTTGAGGAAATTTACACAACAAGGAAATGGTCACTCGGCTCCTATGTGCCTTTTGTCAAGTTACTTAACTTCTCTGTGCAAGGTCCAAGGCTGGGACTAAGGTATGGCAAGAGAGACACCTAAGAAGCAAAGTTCCTTCCAAGGCTTGGTAGAAACCCAAGCTTCTCTAAATTCAGGCTCTTTCCATGACTGCATTTTCAGTTTTGAAAGCAGTCATATAGGAAGAATCCTTTTAAAACAACAAATATGTGCCAGAACATTTTCATTAAGATTCTTTAGGTTCTTGCTCCAAATATATTTTCAGGATGAGGGTTGGTTGGGGGGATGGTTTATAAGAATATAAATGATCAACACTAAATAAAGATACCAATGTTTCTTGAGTCCTTTCAAGTTACTTAGATCTGAGTTCACGTCTGTCCCTAATACTACTTGTGTGCTCTTGGACAGATTCCTTAATGTCTCTGAATCTCAGTTTCCTTCTCTGTAAAATGGACACAGTAGTATGTCTACTCCTATAAATATTGTGATGGTAAGATAAAATGACCCATATGAAGCCTACAGGGTTTAGCATTGGGAATAGAAAGATGCAACGACCACTAATGCTGACTTGCTGGCAGCTTGAAATAGACAACAGGCTTGAATACAGGGAAACTTGGATGCAATAAGATGCCTTCAACAATTGAAATATATTCCCATTTTTACAAAAGAAGGTAACGTACCTCTGTTTCTCTGAGACTTGATTGTTGGAGAAGGCTTCACATAGGTTGTAATGTCAGAGCCAAGCTGCTTCAGAGGTGGGGAAGAAATGAAGTTTCCAGGCTAACAGAAAAAAGGAGGGCATCCTGGGGCTGGAAGTCACAGGTGCGTAGCTGGGCAGAACTGGGAGTCTTTTAGAGTCTTTGGTCTTGCTAAAGCATCTTTCAGGAAGAAAGGAGCATGGAGGTCGGGAGATAGGCAGCCTTGGGACCTTGAAGCTTCTTTCTTGCCATCATCTGAAGCAGAGATTTTATCCTGAAGTTAACAGGAAGCCTTTGGAAAGTTTTAATCAGGAGTGTGATAGGACCGAATTTGCATTTTAGAAGGATCTCCTTTGCCGCCATGCGGAGAATAGCTTGAAAGGGAGTAGGAATGGTGGCAGGGGGAGCAGTTAGGGAACAATGGCAGGTGTCTCATTAGCAGCGCAGATGAGGGGCTAGGACAGTGGGAATGGGAGTGAGAGACTCTTCAGAAGCAGAATCATCAGATTTGGTGATGGATTAAAGGTGGGGGTGAGAGAGGTGGCTAGGAGGATGCCGAATCTGCAGCTTGGTGCCAGACAAGGCCAGAGGGGGACCGGGCCGGCTGTGGGGGCAGGGCATGACAGCAGGGCCAGTTGGGAGCGTGTTTTGTTTTAGGTGCCTTCGGGGTAAATTTGAATTTCTATGTATTGATCTCACTTCTAGCAAGGATCTCTTGGCCCCAAACATACTTCCCAGGAGAAGACAAATTGATGGATGGGTAATTTGCTCTAAAACCCCAGCTGATGACTGCTGGCACCCAGCAAATCTCCTTCCTGGAAACTGCCTTTCAATACAGCGGGCACTCTGACTGGCTGTTTATTAACTCTGGGGTCACAAGAAAGCAGCATGCTTCAAAATGTGACCAATTAAGAAATAAGCTTAGATGCGGACCTGTCTTTCTCTGTGTGTATTTGAAAGGAATCAAGTGAAATGTTCTAAGTGTTCAATTTCACCTGTCAGAGTTACAGTTGTCATTGACTGATGCCCAGTTCTCGGATCTGTAGTTTATTAGCACATCACCCCCTCTTCTAAAGAACTGTGATTCTCTCACTGGACACCAGTCAGGGGAGAAGGGGGAAGCTTTCCTTTCCCTCTCTGAGGTTATACATATTTTTTCTATCTTGAATAAATGGGCCCCAGGAGCAAACTCAAGGGAAGGCGCACTAATATTTAGGTACACTGTATGTGCCAAGCATTGTGTTAATAGCTTTATCACAGTTAGGGATGATGAGAACAACAGTAATCACCATCTTTTGTGCTTATTCTTGCTCAGCACTGTGCGTTATCTCATTCAATACTTTCAACAACTCTTCCAAGCAGATCCTATGATTATTCCCATTTTACAGATGAGAAAACTGAGGTGGGACTGGTTAATCAACAAGTTCAGTAAATGGCAGAGATGGGATTCAAACCTAGGACCTCTTGACACTGAAGCCATGTCTTGCTGGCTGCACCGTGACCATGAGCTCTCCACAAACGTTCGGCTGCCTGAGTCCCATGGGTGCCATTGCCCTCACTAGGTACTGACTGAGTGACTGGAGGGCAGGATCTATCACGCTGCAGCAAACTGCCCAGACTAGGGCCTCGTTAAACATGTTTGCTGGGCTGCTGTGACCCAGGCTCTCTTTGCCATTCCTCTACCTCCTGCCTAAACTACTGTTTATCTTTCCCCTTTCTTCAACTTAACCCAGTTTTACCTCCTGTAGGAAGGACCCCTGATTAATTTCTTTACCTGGTCCCTTGGGGCACCTCAGCCCAGATTGGTCAAGTGCAATGTCCATCCATACTGGTCTAATGTGGCTTCTTCAGTCCCTGTGTCTGTCTATCTGTCTGCCTGTCCTTGAGTAGGCGCCCTACTCTTTCAGCTCAGGGCTCACTTATAATATTTTCTCCAGTGGATAAAATTCAGCACAGACAACTAGACATCACATTATATGGGTATTTTATCTTAGTCAAAACCTGGTTTTTGCCACATACAGATTGTGTGATCTTTGGTGAGGTAACTAAACTCTTTGTAATCAGTTTACTCATTTGAAAAATAGGAGGAGGAGTAGCACCACTCCTCAGAGGATAATTTTGAAGCTTAAATGAGATGATGAGTGGACAGTTCTTAGGATATCACTTGGCACTATATAGGTGCTCAATAAATGGTAGCTATTATTATCATCATAGGGTCAATAAGGAGTATAGAGCAACTCTATGTTGATAATAAAAAGAAACACAAGCTGGAATCAAGATTGCCGGGAGAAATATCAATAACTTCAGATACGCAGATGACACCACCCTTATGGCAGAAAGTGAAGAGGAGCTAAAAAGCCTCTTGATGAAAGTGAAAGAGGAGAGTGAAAAAGTTGGCTTAAAGCTCAACATTCAGAAAATGAAGATCATTTCTGTCTGTGTCTGTTTACTTGTGTGTGTCCGTATGCACGGATACTAGGTCATTAGGTAAAATGTGTTTCTCACTAATGGTCATGATCAGAAATATCTGAAATGTCAAACAGATCTTCAGTTCAGTTCAGTCACTCAGTCTTGTCTGACTCTGCAACCCCATGAACTGCAGCATGTCAGGCCTCCCTGTCCATCACCAACTCTTGGAGTTTACTCAAACTCATGTCCATTGAGTCGGTGATGCCATCCAGCCATCTTATCCTCTGTCCTTCCCTTTGCCTCCTGCCTTCTATCTTTATAGGCATCATTGTCTTTTCCAATGAGTCAGTTCTTTGCATGAGGTGGCCAAAGTATTGGAGCTTCAGCTTCAGTATCAGTCCTTCCAATGAATATTCAAGACTGGTTTCCTTTAGGATGGACTGGTTGGATCTACTTACAGTCCAAGGATTTCTCAAGAGTCTTCTCCAACACCATAGTTCAAAAGCATCAATTCTTGGGCACTCAGCTTTCTTTATTGTCAAACTCTCACATCCACACATGACTACTGGAAAAATCATAGCTTTGATTGGACCTTTGTTGGCAAAGTAATGTCTCTGCTTTTTAATATGTTGCCTAGGTTGGTCATAGCTTTTCTTCCAAGGAGCAAATGTCTTNCATATACACAATGGAGTATTACTCAGCCATTAAAAAGAATACATTTGAATCAGTTCTAATGAGGTGGATGAAACTGGAGCCTATTATACAAAGTGAAGCAATCCAGAAAGAAAGACACCAATTCCTGTGGTCATGTATGGATGTGAGAGTTGGACTGTGAAGAAGGCTGAGCGCTGAAGAATTGATGCTTTTGAACTGTGGTGCTGGAGAAGACTCTTCAGAGTCCCTTGGACTGCAAGGAGATTCAACCAGTCCATTCTGAAGGAGATCAGCCCTGGGATTTCTTTGGAAGGAATGATGCTGAAGCTGAAACTCCAGTACTTTGGCCACCTCATGCAAAGAGTTGACTCATTGGAAAAGACTCTGATGCTGGGAGGGATTGGGGGCAGGAGGAGAAGGGGTCGACAGAGGATGAGATGCCTGGATGGCATCACGGACTCGATGGACGCAAGTCTGAGTGAACTCCGGGAGATGGTGATGAACAGGGAGGCCTGGCATGCTGCAATTCATGGGTTCACAAAGAGTCGGACACTACTGAGGACTGAACTGAATGCATATATATGGAATTTAGAAAGATGGTAATGGTAACCTTGCATGCAAGACAGCAAAAGAGACACAGATGTATAGAACAATCTTTTGGACTCTGTGGGAGAGGGAGAGGGTGGGATGATTTGGGAGAATTGCATTGAAACATGTATATTATCATATGTAAAAAGAGTAGCCAGTCCAGGTTTGCTGCATGATACAGATGCTCGGGGCTGGTGCACTGGGATGACCCAGAGGGGTGGGACAGGGAGGGAGGAGGGAGGGGGTTCAGGATGGGGAACATGTGTATACCCATGGCAGATTCATGTCGATGTATGGCAAAACCAACACAATATTGTAAATTAATTAGCTTCCAATTAAAATAAATAAATTTATATTAAAAAAAAACATTAAAAAATTAACAACTTGAGTTATTGAAGACATTTAAATTACTGGTGAATCTTCTTGATCTTCTTTGGCTTTGTCTAATTTTTTTGTTAGGACCACTCTATTTCAACTTCATCATTAGTTGTGAGATGTTGCCCTGACTCTAGAGCAGTGTTTCTCAACTAGGGTGCATTTCCCCCCCAAGGACATTTTGCAATGTCTAGCAACATTTTGAGTTGTCACAAGTGGGGTGGATGTTATTGGCATCTAATAGGTAGAGGCCAGGGTTGGTGTTAAGCATCCTACAGTGCACAGTACAGCTCCCCACAATGAAGGGTTACCTGTTCCAAATGTTGGCACAGTAGTGCCAAGGCTGAGAAACCCTGCTCTAAGGTGTGATCATTACCCTAGTATATGCCCTTTCTGCAGTCCTAACTGAGATACACACTAGAGCTTCTAGACTTTAGCAGAACTGGAGCGCCCAATCCAGCAGAGCCTCTGGCATTTCCATTTAGCTCTCAAACTCTTAGAAGTTGCTCTCTAACAGGCCTCATCAACTTTTGCTCTGGATTCTGCAAGCCAAGTTTCAACCAACATGCCCCAAGACATGCCCACTTTGACTTCTGGGGTCTTTCCTCTCCACAGTTCTCCCCCTTTAGTGTCTGCTCCTCAAATCTCAGCCACTTCAGCAGCCCAGACTCCAAACTCTGCTCAGCTCTATCAGATCACTTGGATCTCTTTAGGTTTCCCCTCTCTCTGATTCACTTTGGAAAGAACCACAGGTCAGAAAGTCAGAACAAACACAGTTCTCTTCTTCTTGAATGTTTCATTTCTCTCATGAATCACAATTCTGCACTTTTGTCTGCTGCCAGGAAAGAGTTGCCTCTCTTATTTTATTCATTTCTATTCTGATGATGATGAGAATGCTAGTAAGGAATTTTTACAAACACAGCTTCCCTGAGCCTTATCCTGAGTGATTGTGACTCATTGGTCCAGGCTGAGACCTGTGAATTTCTATTTTAAAAATCCTAGGAAGATGCGGATTCAACACTTAGCTTGGGACTTATCACTCTAAGCCTCACAGGGGCCATACTAGGGCAGGAAAGACATTTTTTCTCTCTCTAGGATCTCATAGCCTTCCACTTGGCCGAAAGGATTACATTATAGATTTGCTACTTTAAATGTTGCAGGGGAGTGGTCTTTCCACAAGCAATACACTGTATACACAGTAGCCACATAACCTGAGAGGAGACTTCATCTATAGTTGAGGCATCCTCAGCCCTTCATTCCTCTGGCCCTTCCCTTTCGGGAGCAGATTCCAAGCTCTACGTGCCCATTTGTTCTGTGTCTGGGGACCTGGAAGTCTTTGAGATTCTTCTCCAGATGTGGTTCCTGCAGCTATCAACATTACCCCGAGGGCTCTGGGGACCCAGATCTGAGATAGAGCGGATACTCTAGGTTTACTGTTTGCTTGCTTCACAGTTAATGGTAATTTATGAGTTTTAATCATTATGCCACACAGGGGAAATATGACTGGGATTCATTTCAATAAGGAAATCCATCTATTTTTATACCTTGGCCCTTATCTCTGTAGCTTCCTCTTCAAATGATCTGTTCCAGAAGCCTCATTAAATGTTTAGAGAGGAGAAGTTCTCAGACAACCTTTTCTCTTTACCTCAAAGAGGTACCCCTAAGAGCTGAGCTCCAAACTATCTATAAATTCCAACCATAGTGACTTTCTGTAGCCCTGTATGCCAGAGAACTTTGCAGAATTAATTTGGATTAATGTACTCAATACCAATGCATTACATGAGGCCAGTTCAGGATTTTATAAACATATTTTAATCACTATTCATGTTCAGTCCTTGTTTTCTTCACTCATTCATCAATTTATTTTTATGTTAAGCCATGTGCACAACCACAAAACAAATATTCATCCTCACTCTATGCTAGGCACCGTGCCTGACTCCAAGAACCTGGAGACTGACAAGCATTCATTTATTCACTCATTTATGCCATAAATGTTTATTGAGCATCTACTATGTGCCAGGTAGCTTGCTTGGCATCAGGGACTCAAATGATAAAGAAGGTTATTGTCTTCATAGTTCATTTTGTAAATTGGAGAGGATGCAAATAAGATAATAAGAAAATAAGATCACATTAAAAATGCCGAGTGCTATGAAGAAAGTAAGACAAGTCGAAGGAAAAGGGAATGATCAGGGCAATAAAGGAAGACTTCTCTGTGGAGGTGACAGTTGAGCTGAGACCTAGATGACAAGAACCAGCTGTGTGAAGAATTAGATGTAAAATGTTTCAGGCAAAGGAAATTTCAGATGCAAAGCCCCAGAGAAGTACAGTGTGGCTAAAAACACTGTGGATATGGGAGAATAATGGCAGGAGATGAAGCTGGGGAGGTTGGCAAAGGGCTAGATCACATGGGGCCTTGTACAGTTGGGAAGAGCTTTGAATTTTCCACAAAGGAAATTTATCTTTTCTCCCATGTGTTTGTATGTATGTAGTTTTATCATGATGAACTTATGGGTATTTATTTTATACCAAGAGACATAATCCAGTATTACTTTATTTTGTTGCTAAAATTTGGCCTTTGGGAGCTCTTTCAGTTGGCTTTTAAGTCTGTTTCACATACTTTTTATTATTGTGGGTTTTTTAAGTACCTTCTTACTTTTCAGCATGCTCCAGGTTAGATTCTTTATCCCAAGAACAAAGGAGGGTCATTGGATTTATCCCATCTATCTACATCAAGCTGCCTTATAAGATAAGCTTTCTGTGACCAATCCCTTTGAGTCTTTCTTTTCATGATGGCCCTTCCTCTTCAATCCAACCAGTCCAATCTTATGACAGCCACATTTGTACATTTGTTCACAGGGCAGGCCTCTCCCTAGTCTCTTGCCCTTGAGAAGACTGCATCATTGTCCTCATCTCTTCAACTCACCCTGTATCCATTCCTTTTGCCACATGAAAGTGCCAGCTCCTTTCAATAAACAGGTGGAATATATTTCCACCGTGATATTGGGCTAAACCATGAGACTTATTTTGGCTAAGAGAATGAGGCAGAAGTGACTGCCAGTTCCAAGCCTAAGTCTTAAGAGGCCTTGTGAGTTTCCTTTTGTTCCGTTGAACTTGTACCATCACTTGGAGAAGGACATGTGTGGGTTAACTATTTATCCCATCCTACAGCTTAGAGTAACCCATTCAAGCTAGCACAGACCCCAGCTGACCTGTGAACTAAGTAAACACTTACTGTTTTGTACCCCTGAGAATTGGTGATTGTGTGCTGCCGAGGTTATTGTTAACCAGCAGGCTGATAATCCTTCAAAGCTTCGGCTTAGTTCCACCACTTCCAGGAAGCCTTCCCTCACATCTAGGAGCTCTACTCATTTTTGCTTTTTTAGTTGTTGTCATGCCTTATAGACATTTTGAGATATAATTTGTGGAATAAAAATAACAGTAATAGTAGTGGTAGTAGTAATAATGGTAAGTACTAAGCATGTGCTAGGTACTAGATGTTTGAACTAGTATATGAACTTGCTCATTTAAATCTTAGAATAATCCTAAGAGATCAGTACTATTATCCAGATTTTACAAATGAGGAAAATGAAACATGGTTAAATTAAGAAATTAACGCAGTTTATCCAAGGCTACGCAGTTAGTAAGCACTAAGGCTAGATTTGAACACTGCTTCCTGACTTCAGACCTTGCCCTCCCCACTTAACCACTGTGCTACCCCTTGATTTGTTTTAGTACTTAGGACCTTTAGATTTGAGTTTCTATTTGTTTCTACTTCCCTTCAGTGTGAAAAATTACATATAAATAATATCTATAGTACACAGTCTTCGTGTAAGACTTTGTTTTTGCTTAGCTTCAGCTTTTTGAGAGTCATCTATGTTTTTGTATGTATCAGGAGTTTGTTCATTTTTATTGCTGTGTGGTATTCTATTTTTGGAGACATTGCTGTATTTTTAGCTATTCTACAGTAGCAGAATGGATGGTAGAATGGACACCTGAGTTGCTTTTCATTTTTTGGATATTATGAATACAGTTGCTATGAATTTCCTATGAACTCTAGCCACAAGCTCCCATGACTAGCATTGCTATAACCACAGGATTACAAGGGAAAGAGCCCCATGATTGGCATTCCATTGTGTCCCTGTACTTGGAGCCAGATCATCTATATCACAGTCTGGAGTGGGGGAGTGGTGGTTCAAGTGGCAGGGAGAAAGGCAATTAAGAGATGCTTATTCACAGAGCACCCTTGAGGGGAGAGAAGTTCTGAGGAGATCTAAGGAATTTGGAAGGCATCTACGTCCATGTGCCTACTGCCATGCATTTAACAGCTGAGGATAAGGACGGAATGCATAGATTTCCCTAGTGGCTCAGATAGCAAAGAATCTGCCTGCAATGCAGGAGGCCAGAGTTTGATCCCTGGGCTGGGAAGCTCCCCTGGAGAAGGGAATTGCTACCCACCCCAGTATTCTTGCCTTGAGAATTCCATGGACAAAGGAGCCTGGCAGGCTATGGTCCATGGGGTCACAGACAGTCAGACATTACTAATCAAATTTCACTCACTCTCACAGAATGTGTAAAAGACAAGGAAATAGCCTCATAATTGTGCCAAGAGGTGAAGAGAAAGAGACTCAAATGATCAAGCAACTCTCCACAGATTCTTTGAAAGATGTTTAGTGATCCACACCCGTGTCTGTATCTCCAGTCTTTCCTGGTGGCTCCACCTTTACTCCTGGAGGAAGGACCACAGGAAGGGGGAAGGAGGCAGGTTGCCCTGAGAAGCTCTTTGTGTATGCTGCAGAGATGACTGACCGTACACGCATGCGCTTGGATGCACATGCACTCCTCCCCCACCCCCGCACCTTGACACACGGCATTGTGCACAGATGCCTGCAGCATCCATGGGAATTCCAAAAGTCATGATGAAGCCATGCCAGCATCTCATCACATCTTAGCTATTGGCAAGGAATCCCAACAGGACAATTAGGATTAATTGAAATCAGCCTGATTGATTGGTCTGTATGAACTTTCATCAGAGCAGAGGTAAACAGCTGATTCGGCTCTAATGGATCCAGGTCTGGAAGAAGAAATGCAAACAGAGGTCAGTTCTCTCAAGTGGGACAGATGTCAGGGTCAAAGTGCCAATACCCTTCACTTGACCACGGTTTGAGTCTCAGCTGTTATTGGACAGGCCTGGGAGTTCCAAGTAAAGAGGCTTGAGTTTAGAAGTGTCTTGCCTTCCATGAAGATGTGGTATTGGTGTGAAATCTGTCTCCCTAGTTCCATTTGCCTCTGCCCTTGGCTGGTTCTTGGTTGTCTAAGCTTCTTAGAGTTCCTTGAGCAAGTCCAAATTTCTATTTTTTTTCCTTTGCTCTGACTGTGTAGTCCTCCTGTACCAGTGCTCTCAGAGGTTAAGATGTCCATGAAAAACAATGGGATTATGTTAAAAATCAGGTTCTTATTCAGCAGATCTGGGATGGGGCTTGAAATCATGCATGTGATTATGAGATGCTGATGTCTGAACCACACTTTAGGAAGTAAAATCCTCGAGCACTTCTTCCCTTTCATTCACATTGATACCCCAATTTCCACCTAGCAAACTCCTATTCAGTCTCAGAAGCCCAGCTTCAACATCACATCTCCCAGGAGATTATTCTGGCACCTCTTCCTACTCCAGTGTGCAGATGCCTCACATGGTGGTCACTTTCATTATGATACTTGTCCTGCTCTTATACTTACTGGTTATATTTTTATCTCCCCCACTTGACTTGTGTCCCTAAGCCACTGGCAGGATTTTATTCACCCCCAGTGCCTAGCAGAGAGTCTGGAATGCAATAGGCATCAATATGTGTTTGCAGAATTAATTTGTATACAGTGGTCAACTTCTCTACACTCTTTCTTCTTTATTGCCTCTGCATCAGTCTTTCATATCATTAAAAATGGGTTGGGATGGGGGTCACTGAGTCCAAACTAGATTCAGAGTTTCATTATTAATGAAATTATGCACAACTAATTTTTACTTATGCTTAATGCCTTCTAATTAATAATAGCAAATAATAAGTGGTATTTTTTGAACATTTAGTGAAAATCTTGTACCACCAAGCTAAATGTCATATGCATATGATTATGAATCACCTGTGAGGTAAGTATTATCCTTGCCTTACACCCATGGAAACTGAGACTTAAGGAGGCTTTAGATAAGTTGTACAAGGTCAAACAGCTTGTAAATGGCAGAGTTGGAATTCTATTCCAGACATTCTGAGGCCAGTCTTGACTCTCTTAACTGCTGTATGGTTTTGCCCAGGGCTCCTGGAGCAGCTAGAATACGTCCACAATATGCCTCTGTAATGTGCCTTAATGTTTTCTTTCTCTTAAAGCAAGAAGGTATATGGAAGGGAATGTGACCTTCCTGAACTACTGGAGTTCCCAGAAAATCATTACTATCACCGTGGATATTTTGATCCTCTTACCTGATTATCAACACATTTGGTCCACCTCTTTAATGGCCTTTTCAAGACTGTCTTTTGAGTTATGACATTCTCCTTAAAAGATGTTAGTAAAACAAGATTCTATATTCTTCAGCTAACATTAATACAAACTGACTATTTTGTCAAACACTATTGCATGTATTTACATTAATATATGTAAACATTTAACATGTTTTTATTCATTTAATCCTCACAAAAATCAAAAAGTGAACATTAATATCCCCATTTATTCTTATCCCCATAAGAATATCAAGGCACAAAGTGATTATATACTTTTCCTGCTTTGGCTAAACTGGTGTTTATTGAACAGTCCCTGTGCTTAATCTTCTTTTCATTTCCTTCTCAAAAATGGTCAATGACTTTTGAAACTCCTTAGCTTTTCTCTGATCTGCACCTAAATTAAGTTTTCAGACTTATTTCCTGCCACTTGTCCCCTTCACATGTCCTTGTTACAGTGTTCTCTCACTATTACCAAGACACACCTCATGGTTTCTGGCCTCTACAGCTTTGTCTTCCTATTCTCTCTACCTGTACCGCAATTTAAAAGGCTGAGAGATTTGTAGCACCTAGTTGATAATTCTCATTGTGTACAGTCATAGACAGTTGCTTTGGTGGCTCAATGGTAAAGAATCCATCATAGCCAGACTTACAGCATAATTATGCATGATCTTTTTTTCTGATCAGACTGTGAAATGAAGCGTAGGTCCACGTCTTAGTCCCCTCTGTATCCCTCTCATTATGCACAGGACTGACAAATAAGTTTATGGCAGAGAGTATGAATGCTCATCTCTGTCTGTGGACTTTGCTCCACTGCAGACTCCCTTGCAGCTTGCCAGGATCATGTGACTGCATCTGGGCTAATAGAATGTGGGTAAAAATGATGCAAGTCACTCCCTAGGTGAGCCCTTAAAGTTAGTCCACACAGTCCTTCAGTCCTTGCTTTCCCTGCCACCATGGTGTGAGGAGCCCTTGTACTAATGGCATAGCCACAAGATAGGAATTGCCTCGATCCCAGTGTTACCACCTGGAATGGAGCTGAGAAGCAAAGCCACCCAACCCATACAGGACTTTGAGTGAGAACTAACCCTCTACTGTTTCAAGCTACTGAGATGGGAGAAGCTTCTGCTACAGGAGGCAGCAGCAACTACTTTACTAATAGAAGTGGTGTGTCATACCTGCCTGTTGAGTGAATTAATGCCCAAGAGACAAACAGGCATATCAGACACGTATTTGGCTAAGTGGTATTAATTTTGATAACAGATTTTACGTCTACTCACATATCTGCAGAAAGAGAAGAAAATGCAATATGAAAGCAAAGCACAGAACAAACATAAAGTGATCTGCTTTATGTTGATATAGGCAGTGCTTACAGTCATTATTTACAAATGCATCTCCCTCTTCCTTTTAAAAAATACACTTTACTTATAATCAAGAAAACTAAAAGCAACAGTGAGAAAATATTCAACCATTAAATTGGCAAGATGGCCATTAAATTGGCAAAACTACAAAGTCTTAGACCAAAGATAATGAAAATATATCCTACCTTTTCAAGTATAGAGGATTCCAGGTTTGGGTGATTGCCCAATAATTTCATCCTAACTTGAACGCTGCTTGGACTCATTAGCCATGAATTACTTTATGCCTCTGGCATGTCTGTATTGGTTTGTTTCCTTGCATATATTCATAGGGTGATTCTAGATTTGAGGCTGCAAACCAATGTGGGGCTGTGCAAATCCTCTGCTATAAAGTCTGTAAGTCTGTAAATTCTCTGTTCTGCATTTTCCCTTTGGTGCTGGAGAAGAGTATTTAATGTCATTTCTTCCCAGGCTCCACTAAATCCCAATTGGAAATCTCTGGATGATTAGAAATGAGCATTTCTCTCTGGAATTGCTCCAAGCCTATCTTCAAAGTAGTCATGGCTCATCTTGCAATGCCCCATTGCACATCTCTCCATACCCAGGGAGCAGGTCTTCTTTTAATGTCTTGTTAGTTTAGAAGGAATCAGGAGGAGGGATTCCTAGGGACTGCCTGATTCTGGGCTTCTCCCACCTGATCAGTTCTTAGTTCATGAGTCCTCAGAAGACAGTGCTAGTCCATTAACAATCCGTCTGGAATCCAGGAAATAATGAGAACTGTTTTGAATCTGAGTTCCTTGAATAAAGCACATTGAACATGGATCAGCACAAGGGTGAGGGTGGGGAGAGTGTTGAATGAATGAATGATTACAATGGCATATCATATCAGTTTAACATTTTGCAGCTCATAAGCCACTTTGGACCTATCCTTTTATTTAATTCTCATGGCCACCACATTCACAGCTAGACTCAAACTTCTTGCCACCATCCTGGAGACCCACCATCATCTCACCCTGCCCGCCTCTTTGACTTTTCTCCTACAATTCTTCTCCTGGCCCACAACTTGGCAGCCACCCCGAGAAAGTTCCTGATTCAACACCTCTGCCTGGAATGCTCTCTCTTAGATGATTTCAGGGTTCACTTCTTGGTTCAACTGTTCCTTGTTCAGTGATGCCTCTCCTGTCTATTTTTCTAAAAGAGCACTCTCACCTCTTTCACACACATCACTCCAGCCTACATTTGTTCATCTGTAAAATAGGGCTTATATGAGTACATAACTGTTGTAAGAATCAAATGAAATAATTGATATAAAATGTTTAACCCAAGGACAATCCATAATGAGTGTTCAATAAATATTTGATACTGTGGATGTTGTTGATATTCTCTTTTCTTCCAACTCTCCTGCTTTGACAGCTTCTACTTTAGTTAAATTAACTCCACAGGAGCCAATGTCAACTTCCAGGTGAGAAGAACGTCCTCTCCCCCTGGTGTTATAAAATGAGAATCTTGAAAGAGGCAAGGAGGCAATCAGGATTGGGAAGACCATCTCCCATATGTTGAAGGCATTGTGATTTCCAAAATGGTTCCAATTTTGTCCTCAGTTCCTTACAGCAACGCTTAGAGGGTAATTCATTTGGGGGAAAATTATTCTGTCTTAGTAGATGACACGAATGAAATCCAGAGAAGGAAAACAATTGGCAAAATTCTCCACAGCCAAAGGAAAGAACAACAGGGAACTCAAACCTCCAAAAGAGATCTGAGTCCCTGAAGAATATTTTTCTAAAGGTCTAATTTTCCTTGGCATGATTCTCACTCTGCTTTCCCCAGAGCCTACATCTGGGGCAGAGGAAAAGATGTGTGCTTAGCCAGGTTAGGGCACTGGGAAATGCACAGCTCTAAGTTATTTCCAAAGGACCAAGCACACACTCACACATGCTCCAGACCAACCTGGCTTCGTGTCAATATAAATGTATTTAATATTAGTATTTTCTTTTCTTTGGAAAACCATGTGTGGTTTTTTTTGTTGTTGTTGTTTGTTTGTTTGTTTACTATTGATTGCAGTCATGTTTATCTTGGTGGAAAAGTAATTATCTGATTGGAGTCATCTGTGTAGATGTAGTGAAGGGGCTGAGGGAAGCCAAGATATTAGCTAGTTTACTAGCAGGTTTGTCTTTAGGAGCAGCAACATCTCTCACCCAAAATCCTATTTCTAAGCAATGTTAGTTATAAGGCTGGTACTGACATCCTGTGGCTTGTTGACCATGCAGAGACCAACCAGAAGGGTCTGAAGACACAGCCCAAACCTTTTCCAAAAGGCATCCTTCTCAAGGAGCAGAAAGGAAGCATGGAAATGGAAGCTCACCAGCATGCCATCCTAGACAAGAGGGTAAGGTGGGAATTCCTCATCAGGAGGACTGTTACCGCCCAACACCACTGCTTGAGGGTCAAGCTACAGGGAGGAGAAGGGTAGGAAGTTAGACCTCTATGATGCTTCTTAGCGCTGCAGTTCTATAAAATTAAGACCCATGATTGTGATTCAGGATTTTCACATATAGCCAAAGACCCAGAGGACCTATTCAGACTGTCCTTATGGAAACTTTAATAAATAAAGAACACTTTACACAATCCGTCTTTAGAATTCCCAGTGTAGCTCTTAGCTTGTCCTTTCTCATATAGAGTCAGCACCCACCTCCTTAGTACTACCCCCATTGTCTATAGACCCATTATGTAGAGAAGTAGAAGCAAGACTCCTCCCTCCATCTGAATACTCTCCTTTGAATATATGGTGACAGTGCTCCCACTCTCTCAAGTCCCATTTCTTTCTATTGAGACTTAAAAGGTGAAACAGCTGCTGCTTTGTCTCTTCAGGCACCAGTCCAATGGGCCCATGTCTTTCCTACCATGTGGTGTCCATAGAAACATAAGCAGCTATTTTCCTCCTACATTTATTTAGCAAAGACTTGTTGAGCACATACTATGTGTCAGGCACTATGTTGGGACTTACTGCAGAGCAAAGCAGACAGAATCACTGCCTTTGTGGGGTTGCCAGTTGGAAAGAGAACACCCAGAGAATTACCAAATGAATGCACTGTTACAACTGCACAATGCGCTCTGAAGGAAGGCTGAACGGAGTGTGCAGTGTACAACAGAGGGCTTGCCTTGGTCTGGTGGGCAAGGTTCAGAGATTAAATAGAAGATATTCAGGGGAAACGGCAGTGGAAGAGGACAATCTCAGGAAAGTTTCCTTCAAGAGACAAGACTGGAGCTATCATGGAAGAGAAAATAAAGCCTTTGTGGTTGCAGCAGACATAGGTTCCTCTCTGTGCAGCTCAGAAGGGTAGTGGCTATGGAAGCAAGAGACAGAACCCAGTTAAACCTGGCTTAAGAACAAAAGAGACAGTAGCAACTCATACAACTGAGAGTCAGGGGATCTAATTTGAGGCTGAACTTGACCCGGCTGTACAGACCAACCGAGTTGAATGCCTGTTTATCCAAGCCCCACTTTCCTTGTCACTGGCTTTGTTCTCATATAGGCTATCCCCAGTTGGTAGCGATCTGGAAACTGGCACACTAGCTCACCCACCCCCAAGGAAAGGGCACTTTTTTCATTTTAAATTCCAGGAGTGATTCTCATTAACTTAAATTGGTTGTAGTTGCAACAGTTTAACTGGTCAGTTCCAGCACTAGGGGGATAGGGTTGACCACCCTGAGACCACAGGCATTGAGAGTGGAGGGAGTGGTTCTACAAGAGGAAGAGATGGCTGCTGAGTCCACAGAGACGGGAAAGAGGAAGCAAGAACTCTGATGTCTTCTATCACCTGCTTCTCTGTGCTAAGTGTGATGCTGCTATAGTCAGAGTGGAGATTGGGTAAATCCACATGGCAGCCCCTTTTCCTTTTTTGGAAACCTGAGCCCTTATTGTCCCTGCCCCCAACGTGGTCCTCCATCCCATTTCTTCTGGATGGCAGTGCATGCCTTCTCCCCCTCAAAGGGTTCATTCTGAAGAGTTCTCATCAGAATATCTTCTCAGACCAAAGGAACTGTCCATCATGATGGAGTCCCTTGTCATAGGGCAATGGAACGTGGGAGTGCCTACTCTAATAACCAGTCCCTTGTTCAAGGATATGAGTGGATCCTAGTGAGCAGTCTTTCTCAAGGGAACTGCAGTGAGAAGACAGATAACAGGCAATAAGGGTGATGACAGAGAATGAATTGCTGGTTTGGGACAAGTGGAAATATTGTTCCAGGTCAAGGTGAAATGGAAGTGTGTGCTATTTTAAAACCAGATTTTCCCCCTCTGTCTTGCAAATGAGTCAGAGAAAGAATTAATACATGTAGAAGCAAAGGCTCATAGAAAGCGAAATTTGTTTATGGAGAAAATCTCCTTAAGAAGTAGCAGAAAGGGAAGTGTTTTTTTAATTTTTAATTTTTTTTTTTGTATTGCATTATAGCCAATTAACAATTTTATGATAGTTTCAGGTGAACAGCAAAGGGACTCAGCCATATATATACATATGTCCATTCTCTCCCAAGCCCTCCTCCCATCCAAACTGCCACGTAACATTGAGCAGAGTTCACTGTGCTCTACAATAGATCCTTGTTGATTATCCATTTTAAATATAGCAATGTGTACATGTCCATCCAAAATTCCCTAACTATCCCTTCCCTCCATGGAAAAGGAAGGTTTTTTTTTTTTTTTTTTTTTTAAGGAACCTCCATACTATTCTTCAGGGCTTCCCAGGTATTCTTCAGTGAGGGAAGAACCTTCCTGCAATTCAGGAGACACGGGTTGGGGAGATCCCCTGGAGGAGGAAATGGCAACCTACTCCAGTATTCTTGCCTATAAAATTCCCTGGGCAGAGGAACCTGGTGGTCTACAGTCCATGGAGTCACAAAGAGCTGAACACTACTGAAGCAACTGAGCATGCACACACGCATACGTTTCTCTATAGTGGCTGTATAAACCTGGAGATTGTCATACAGCGGGAAGTGAGTCAGAAGGAGAAAAGCAAATATCATATAATAACACATATATGTGGAATCTAGAAATATGGTACAGATGAACTTATTTGTAAAGCAGAAATAGAGATGTAGACATAGAGAATAACGTTATGGTTACCAAGTGAGGGAAAGGGAGGGTAAGACAAATTGAGAGATGGGAATTGACATATATTAACTGCTGCTGCTGCTGCTAAGTCACTTCAGTCGTGTCCAACTCTGTGTGAACCCATAGACGGCAGCCCACCAAGCTCCCCCGTCCCTGGGATTCTCCTGGCAAGAACACTGGAGTGGGTTGCCATATATCAACTACTATATGTAAAATAGATACTTTATGAGATCCTACTGTATAGCACAGGAAATTCTACTCAATGCCATGTGGTGACCTAAATGGAAAGGAAGTCCATAAAAGAGAGGATAAATATATACATATAACTGATTCACTTTACTGTGCAGCAGAAAATAACACAATTGTGTAAAACAAGCCTACTCCAATATAAGTTTTGAAAATAAGATGTAACACAAAGGGAAGTTGATTTAGTCAGTTCAGTCAGTTCAGTCGCTCAGTCGTGTCCGACTCTTCGCGACCCCATGAATCCCAGCATGCCAGGCCTCCCTGTCCATCATCATCTCCTGGAGTTCACTCAGACTCATGTTCATCGAGTCCGGGATGCCATCCAGCCATCTCATTCTCTGTTGTCCCCTTCTCCTCCTGCCCCCAATCCTTCCTAGCATCAGAGTCTTTTCCAATGAGTCAACTCTTCTCATGAGGTGGCCAAAGCACTGGAGTCTCAGCTTTAGCATCATTCCTTCCAAAGAAATCTCAGGGCTGATCTCCTTCAGAATGGACTGGCTGGATCTCCTTGCAGTCCAAGGGACTCTCAAGAGTCTTCTTCAACACCACAGTTCAATAGCATCAATTCTTCGGTGCTCAGCCTTCTTCACATTCCAACTCTCATATCCATACATGACCACAAGATAGACGGACCTTAGTCGGCAAAGTAATGTCTCTGCTTTTGAATATACTATCTAGATTGGTCAGAACTTTTCTTCCAAGGACTAAGCGTCTTTTAATTTCATGGCTGCAGTCACCATCTGCAGTGATTTTGGAGCCCCCAAAATAAAGTCTGACACTGTTTCCACTGTTTCCCCATCTATTTCCCATGAAGTGATGGGACTGGATGCCATGATCTTTGTTTTCTGAATGTTGAGCTTTAAGCCAAATTTTTCGCTTTCCTCTCACTTTCATCAAGAGGCTCTTTAGTTCTTCTTCACTTTCTGCCATAAGGGTTGATTTAGTAGGGAAAGAGCAGAAGACGTCTCTTTGGGATTCTGTTAGTTTTCGTATTCTCTCTGGTTTGAAGTTCACAGTTTCCTCTTCGAGTCCCCTTATGCTTGGAATAGGGGACAGATGTTTTAAGATCAGACAAATTGAGAGCTAAGTCTGGAAGCTGCCATCTACTAGCTGGGTGACCAACCAAACTGCTCAAATCTGTTGAGTCTCAGTCTTATCTGTAAAGTAGGGGTAGTAACTCCTAGTTTTTACCATCACAACACCAATGATTGAATGAAATTATCTGTGTAAGATATAAGGCACAAAGTTGGTAACTCTCAGTGTATATTACTGAATGAATGGGGGACAGTAACTTACATTTGTTCAGCATTATATTATGCAAAGACCTTTCACTTATTGTTTTAAAATATAGTGTATTGATAGAAAATTGGGGATATGATAAGTTCCACAGATCAAGAGATGATGGTTGTTGAAAACATAGTCTGTTACTCACAGTTCACAAGAGATGGGGGCACACCACTCCCCAGGGGCCACACAAGGAAGCACCGGGGTCGGTTAGGAGGTAGAGGGGGAGGGGGACCCTGTGACCTGAGCCTTCGCTGTGGTTTTTGCAAGAAGGAAAGAGAAACTCAGGGCAAGCAGGTTTGGGATCTGAGTGACTTCAGTGGACCCTGGAATATAGAGGCTGTTCTAGTGGTCTGTTGCCTCGCCCTCGGAGATTAGGGCAGGAGTTTAGCCTGGAGTATGAGAGCTTGGTGAAGGAGCAGATTGAGGGTGTGGTCTCTGGGTAGGTTGGTTTTTATTTGAACAGCACACCCCCAAGAGAGTTGTTTACTACCTCTAGGTATCGGCTGACCCTGGGTGGGGCAGTTCCACGAAAGTTAGCAAGGCTCCTGGTGTCAAAGCATCAGAATATAGCAAATAAAAGACCAGGTCTATGAGGGATGCATTGTGTTATTTAGATTATTTTACTATTAATTATTATCATTTGACAATTTTATCATAGAAAGTAAAAGCCAGTTCTAGAGCCAGACTGTTTGGGTTTGAGTTCAGTCATCTTGGCCCACTTACTTTGCCTGTACTATACTCTGTTTCTTCATCTCTGGCTTGGAGATAAAGGCAAAACCTCACAGAATTGTTATAAGGCTTAAAGGAGTTCATAACATAAAGTGATGAGGCAATGCCTGACACATAAGAGTGATTATTTGTACACACTTTGCAGATGGATAAAGTGAGGTTTGGAGGTGATGCGATTTGCTCTGATGGTGTTTGGATTAGAAGGCTGTTATCCCACCTTCTGAGCCAAAAGCCAGAAGCCCCTACATCTCATCTCTAGGAATTTTGTCTCCAAGATACCCTGTGTGAACAGGGGGTCTGCCCACCCACTGGGTGGTCCAGCTGTCATGCCCTAGGAAAGCAGACATCCTGTATGGTGAGTGGCTGTGTCTGTGGTTATTTTTAACCATTCTGTCACTCTGGTAGCTTAAGTAACACAAGACCTTGGCTCTAATCCAGGATCGCTCACCTGCTAACTCACTGGACCCCCGTTGGGGAAGATTCTACCCCTCTCTAGGCCTCAGTTTCCCCAGTAGGACCAGCAGCCTCCAAATGGCCCTTCTGGCTCTCAGTATGAGACGCTGTAAACGAGTTATTCACACCCTCCTTGTCTGTCTAAGGTAATAGAGTTGGGTATTTCCCTTTTCTCACAATGGTGGCTCACTCTGTCAGGAGGGTTGAGAGCTGGGCTTGCAGGCTCACAGTTGCCTCAAGGCAGTTGGTCCATTCCCGAGCACCAAGCACTCTGAATTCAGCCAGTTAAGCTGCGAAAGCCAAAACACAGGCACGACTCTCGAGGGCCCCTTACAAATGGCTGAGGTGTGTAGCTTAATGGAAGGCTTTCCAGGCATCACAGGAATGACTGTGAAAGGCAAAAGCTCTGAGCTATCACAGACCCCTCCCCTTTGACCCATTAGCGAGCCAAATGGGTGTTTTTGGCAATGATTAGACTTAGCTTTGTTAGGTTTTATTGGTTCTCTTTGCTGTTTCTCCCCAAATGGGTCATAATATTGGGTTCTCAGGAGTTTGCATCTCAAGCAAAAATGGATACATGTCAAGTGCAAGAGGGAGACCTAATAAATACTAAATTCATAAAAGGGCTTTACACAAACCCTCAGAAGATGTCTCAGAGAGAAACTGAGAAACTGCTGAACAGGAAGATGTGAGCTCTCATTGGCTATAAGCTCAAACAATAGACAGGGCAATACAGCGGCTACGCAGAGGTGACAAGTTTAGGCAGCATCAAATGGGGTACAGTAACCTGTTCAAGGGAGGTCATGGCTCTGCTCTTTTCTGTCTGTCAGTTAAGATTCTTTGATAACAGCTGTATGAAAACTTGACCCACTGGCTTAAGTAGAGAAAGGAAAAAAATGCATTGATGAACTTAATTATCCAGAATTAGACTTCAGAAGTTGCTTGATTCAGGGTGCCAGTTCTACCTCCCTACCCCAACCCTACTTCACTCGGCTTACTGGAAAGGAGGTCTATCCTCAGGCAAACTCTCCTTCTGTGGTCTTTAGCTGCCTGATGGAAACTCTCAAATATGGGCTTCCGTATTTCTAGCTGAATTCAGTGGTAAAGAAAGAAAATGTTAGCACAGCATCCCAACCAGAGCCCATCTGCATCTCATTCAGACTGGGTCATGTGATCATGTCTGGACAAATCAAGTAGGGAGATGGGACGCACTGACTGACTTAGACCTCACTGGTCCAGTGATCTGCCTCTCAGCTAGAGGCAGAATCCAGATACTGAAGCACAGCGCAGAGGTCAGATGCAAAATGATAATCCACAAAGAAGATATTTTGCTCCATGTTGGGCTCTATATTTGGGCTTCCCAGGTGGTGCTAGTGGTAAAGAACCTGCTTCCCAATGCAGGAAATGTAAGAGATGAGAATTTGATCCCTGGGTGGGGAAGATCCTCTGGAGGAGGGCATGGCAACCAACTCCAGTATTCTTACCTGGAGAATCCCATGGTTAGAGGAGCCTGGTGGGCTACAGTCCAAGGGGTAGCAAAGAGTCAGATGCAACTTAGCATGTGCAGACAAAGGGGTTTTATGAAGGAAATGAAGTAGATCCAGGAAAAGAGTGATAAGGGTGATGAAGGTGATTTAAAATCTTGTCACATAGAAGAGAATTGGAAGAAATGGGATTTCTTTCCCCCAGAGAAGTTAAGGTAATAGAGAATCATAAACACTGCCACCAAGTGCTTGAAGTGATAGGGAAGAGCTTGATTCACTCTGCCTCCATGGCTGGGGCTGGGGGTGAGGGAAGACCTTATTTACACACACAGATCTTGGCTCCAGTCATCACAGGAATCAGGTCACTATCTATTACCTCTTGCTCAAACTGCTTCAACAGCCACACAAGTATTTCTGTTATTATCCACCTGTTCTCCTCCAATTCAGCACCCACCCTATGATCAGAGTAACCCTTAAAAGTCTAAATCAACTGTCAGTTAAATCTGATGTGGTATATTTATACAGTGGAGTATTACACAGTCATAGAAAAGAATGAAATAAAGTCATTTGTAGCAACACAGATGGACCTAGAGATTATCGTATTAAATGAAGTAAGTAAACAAAGTAAGACACATATGATATCGTTTATGTGTGGAATCTAAAAGAAATGATACAAATATACTTAAATGTAAAACAGAGATGGACCCAAAGACATAGAAAACAAATCTACGGTTTCCAAAGGGGAAAAGGGAGGAGGGATAAATTAGGAGGGATTAACATATAGTAAGAGTTGGACATGACTGAGTGACTAAGCACAACGACAATGGGTAAAATAGATAACCAAAAGGACCTCTGCATAGCACAGTATTTTGTGATAATCTATAAGGCAGCAGTCCCCAACACTTTTGGCACCAGGGAACAGTTTCGTGAAAGACAATTTTTCCATGGATCGGAGTGGGAGACGGTTTTAGGATGATTCAAGACCATTACATTTGTTGTGCATTTTATTTCTGTTGTTATAGCATTATGATATATAATGAAGTGATTATGCAACTCACTTGCCACTTGATAGGGTTTTCATATTAATCTGCAAGTGATTGATTTATTGTAGTCTCTGTGCAGTTAAACCTCTTTGCTAATGATAATCTGTATTTGCAGCCACTCCCCAAGGCTAACATCATCACCTCAACTCCCCACCTCAGATCAGGCATTAGATTCACTTAAGGAGCTCACAACCTAGATCCCTCGCTAATGAACTAAAGTGGAGTTCTCAGTAGGGTTCACGCGCCTATGAGAATCTAATGCTGCTGTTGTTCTGATAGGACATGGAGCTCAGATGGGAATGTGAGCAATGGGCAGTGGCTATAAATACAGATGAAGCTTCACTCACTCACTTGTCTGCTGCTCATCTCCTGCTATGTGGCCTAGTTTCTAACTGGCCGTGGACTGGTACCAGTCCATGGCCTGGGAGGTGGAGACCCCTGCTAGAAGGGAAAAGAATCTAGATAGAAGGGAAAAGAAAATAGATACGTATGTAGAACTGAATCACTTTGTTGTACATCTGAAACTAACAGAACACTGTAAATCAACTATATTTCAATAAGAAAAAGTCTAAACCAATTGCTGTCACTCTCCTGCTTAACAACTTCCAATAGCTCCCTGGTCACAATCAATTAAATTTCCTACGGTGGGCTTACTTAATCACTCTCTGTTAACCTCTTGGGCTTAACTCAGAGCCTGTTCTTCCTCACTCCTAAAACTCCAAGCACACTCCACACCAGATATTTCTGCCAGACCTTTTCTACCTCAGGGCCTTTGCTCTTGTGCTGTGCTCTACCTGCCACAGTCTCCTGTCCGGCTCCCACATCACTAGCCATTATTAATCATGTCTCAGCTCAAATGCTCACTCTCTACCTTAGGAGGGTTCCCCTGAGCGATCTGTGCTAAATCATCACCCCTCCTCACCACAGCCATCCTGTTACCTTTCTCTGTTGTACACAATGACAGACACCCCTCACTTTCTACGACTATTCTATTTATACTGTTTTTAAAAATTAAATTCTAACCTTCCTTCTTCCATAAGATTAAAACACTCCAAAAACAGGGATCTCTTGTTCAGTGCTATATCCCAGACGCCTAGAAGAATAACTGGACTCAGAGAATTTATCACACAAATGCACAAATGGATTGTTTCTACTGCTGTTTGGCCTGATGAAGTGGTGGGTCTCTAACACTTAAGCATATCAGAGCAGACTGAGTGAGTTTGTATCAGAGATGGATTTCTGCATTGCGTGGGGGAGCACTTCCCAGAGCTCCCTGATGTAAGGAACCTGTGAGGTGCCCACGACAAGTAAATGACAGCAACCTTGGATATGATTCCTCTGCTTTAGCCACTTGCCAAAAGGAAATTTCTTCCAGTTTCATACCTTTGGTTCTGGGTGTTTTTTAATTAAAGACACTCTTTGAGGAAATGCGCTAATCCCGCCAGCACCTGACTTTCTAATTCCCTCTTTCTCACCATAAGGAAGGCATATTGGCCGCTCTGGCCCCAACTGAGTTGTTTTCCCAGAGAACTTTCAATCCTTCTATGCACAATAATGAAATATGATACCAAACAGGCCTGTGTCAATAAATCTACAGGAGAAAGGTCAGGTTTACATCACTGGATGGGATTGGCAAATACATTTGTTCCTGCAACGTCTGTGTTTTAAATGCCACCCTCTGATGAACCTGGTGCTGAAACACACTTTGGAGTTTGATGAGATGTCAGTTTTGCTCAGCACTGATCAAATAAGATGAATGAAAGTGAAACAAGAACAAAAATATTACTTCTGTCATTTTTATAATGCATTACAGGAATTGGGTCAGTCGGGGAGATTTCTCTTAAACAAATACCAATCCCTGCACTATGTCACGCATGGATCTGGTAGCAAGTGGACAATGATCGCTTTTGCATTGAAAAGGGCACACATTTGGATGAGCAAAGATCAGGGCAGCACCCCTGTAATACCACCTCCTTCAGATCTTCAAAACCCACCCATCCTCCGCCATTCCTACTTCAAATAATGCCATATGAGAATATGGATTTCTTCCTGTACTGAGCAAACATGGTTAAAGAACAGGATGGAATTTCTCCTGCAAGGAAGAATTAAAATCATTAATTGTTCATTTGTTCAACTTAAAACATGTGAACCAAGTTAAACAGAGACTCGGAGACCTGTCTGACCCAGTCTAAGAGCCACGAGGTAAGAGAACAAGACAAATTATGAGATCTGGGATGGGAAATCACAAAATAGCAGTGAGTCAAAAGGAGCCAAATGCTAGGAACCAGGAAAAGTAGATGAAGCCACAAGAGATGGTGAATAGCTGTAGGCACCATGGATGATGTAGGCTAGGGGTTGCTGGGAGCCATCTTTGCCTCCCTGTGGGGTAGCCAGCATAGGCCAGCACAGAGCAAACCAAAGCCAAGAGAGGAATGGAGGTGAAGTCCTAATGACTTCAGCACCTGGGTCCAGCTTTGACTGCAGCCCTATACTCCAGACTTTTCATTTATATGAGGCAATACTTTCCCCTTCATGTTAAAAATTTAAATAAAAAAAATAAAATGAAGACATGGGTACTTATCTGCCTGATTATGCTGCAAAAGATCTTAGAGCACTACATAGGACCTCACACCATCTGTGCTGGAAAGGGAGTGCTGACTCTCCCTAACCGACATCCCTGGATTGTGCAAAAGTACCCAGGAGAGCCCTACACCTCTGCTTCCACAGGTTCTGTGCACTCCTAGGCTAGACCAACACAGAACCTGGAGGCGACTGCTAACAGCTGGGTTCCAAAGGGACTATTGTGCTGCTCTTATCATCTTTATTTGGCTCTTTCCAACTTTTGAAATTCACCAAGAATTACTGTTGAAAGAAAATGATTCCCATGCCTTGTGAGCAGAAAGATACCCAAACTCTCCCAAGATAATACCTCTCCTAATGATAGTACACAATTAATTGTTTTTCTTCGCTATTTGCCTTTCACCTTTCCCAAGCTGATACGTTAGATTTATGGAATTTTCTGTTATTTCATTCAACTGATATTAGATCCGAAGGGAAGGGACCATGTGATGCCTTTGATGCTAAGATGTTCAAGAATGCCTGCATCTTCTGAGCTGGTGGGTGGAGTAACAAGAGATATTCCAAAATCAAAGAGAGAACAGAAGGGGCCGTGAACAAAGGTGAGGGGAAAATGTCTTGACTCCCCTGATAATGTTACTCCCGCTGCCCAACTTATACAGTGGCTTTCACAGAACTGGCTGAGACTGGGAGGTCTGGTTCCTGGGCACATGCGGGAAGTTGACTGAGGAGTACCCTCAAAGAGCAACACCTATTGGGGAGTGAAGGCAGTAGGAACAGGTAGAGGATGGAGTTGAATTTCCGTACAGAGCTTTGGAGCTGAGATGGCTTTTCAGAGTTGTCTCAAGATAAGAGGACTAGGCTGCTAGAGCTGTAGCAGAAAGTCATTGGATATAGGCCACACATCCCTTCTCCAGATAGTGTGTGATATTGGCTGAGGGCAACTCCTGGAGAGGGACTCAGCTGATACCATTGGTCTCCAAAATTCCCAGTAGTTGGAGAATGAGAGCCCCAGTCCTAAAGGGAAAATCTGCATAGTACACCAAAAAACCTACTAAAGACCATTATTCTAGGACCACTGTAACATTTAGATATACTTTATTTATATAACAAGTTCCTGGGACAGTTTCTCCACGATTCTGATTGGTCTGTTTTTCTGGAAAAATTCACGAGAGGAGGGTTAGTGGCAAGGAACTACAATCCTGCAGTTAGAGATGATTCCAAGGCACAGCTGATCCTCACTCCTTCTCTTCTCCACCCCATCCCAGTTTCCCCTCATCCTTGGATTAGCACGTCTGTTGGTCTGGTGGTTACTTGGGTGACCCAAGCCCTTGTTCCTGAGGAATCCCCTATCTTAACCAGGTTAAGGAAGCTGTAGTTCTTCATTTTCCATCAAAATTGAGAAACAAAGTACTGAGACACTCCAATAGATCACCTGGATACCATACAAATTCTTTTCTACTGCCATTTTTTAATGCCAATGTGACCTCCATCAGACGATCAGGGTCAATATTCCTGCTAGAATGGCCTCCCTAATGTGATTGGTTCTCTCTTTGCTTCGGGCTTCCCTTGTGGCTCAGTTGCTAAAGAATCCAACTGCAATGCAGGAAACCTGGGTTCAATCCCTGGGTCAGGAAGATCTGCTGGAGAAGGGATAGACTACCCACCCCAGTATTCTCGGGCTTCCCTTATGGCTCAGCTGGTAAAGAATCTGCCTGCAGTGCGGGAGACCTGGGTTCGATCCCTGGGTTGGGAAGATCCCCTGGAGAAGGGAAAGGCTACCCATTCCAGTATTCTGGCCTGGAGAATTCCATGGACTGTATAGTCTTGGGGTCACAAAGAATCGGACAGGACTGAGAGGCTTGTACTTGCTTGAGTCCAAAGTGACTAAACACCAGTCACACCTTAAAGTTGAGTGAGCCTCATTCTGTGTCATTTACTGAAAACATTCATTCCCCTTCTCACAACTAGGATCACTAGCCTCATAGAGTGCAGAATCATGGGGACAAGAATACAAATTCCCCCAGTGGGTTCAATTGTGAAGGCATGAAAAGTAGAAAAATTCCTGCTCCCATCCCTTGGTTCCCAGACCCATTGGAAGTATAGCATCATAGAAAAATGGCCATTGATTCAGGGTGTCTGGTGTGACCTAGAGGATGATGCCTCCATCCTCCCAGGGTAGCATCATCAAACTGGTGCCTCAGCTATACTTTCAAAAAGCCTTCCCATGTCTTCCAGATGGTTGCAGTTTTGATAGGACTGGAAGATCACATGGTCATGCGCTCATACCCATACCTCTTTTGGTATAAAGTTAGTCCTTTATAGGGATGGTATTTTGGGAGTAGTATTATTGGGGGTAGTATTATTGGGAGCTCATGTCCATGAGGGCTTCCCAGGAGGCAATAGTGTTAAAGAACCCACCTGCCAATGCAGGAGACATAAGAGATGCGGGGTTTGATCCCTGGGTCAGGAAGATCCCCTGGAGAAGGGAGCAGCTATTCACTCCAGTATTCCTCCCTGGAGAATCCTATGGACATAGGATCTTGGTGGGTTATGGTCCATGGGGTCACAAAGAGTTGGACACAACTGAAGTGACTTAGCACACACACACGCATGTCAATGAACTAGGCACTCAGCCTCAGATAGAGGTACTACCTGAGGTCTCAACAGCAGAAATGGCAAACTTCTACCCAGACTATGTGTGAATTCCAGGCAAGAGGGTTCAATGTCTCTTCTGGATAGAAGCGGTCCAAGGAGTCAACTTCCCACTGTTGAACGGTTGTTTTCCTTAAGGGATGGTGCCATGTTAGGAACTCAGTATTGGTCTAGTTGTTAGCAGGTTGACATTTGGCAGTGGCAGCAGGTGGATCAGCCTTGGTGAACGGGAGCCCAGGTTGCGGGGTTCGTGCATACCCTCAGTTCACGCACTGCCATTGTGGCTGCTCCAGCTGTGCGCCCATTGTTCAGCACTCGCCCAGCTAGTGGCAGAGGCTGAATGATGTCATTGGTTGAGGACAAGACTTTCTGTTTAGTAGATTGTTTAGTAGCTTGTCCGTGATGAATCTCTCTAAGGAGTGTTAATATGAGAAAGAAAAACCTGACACTTCATATTTGCATATTTATATCCACATGCTTCCTTCTCCAACCAACCTGATCCTGATCTTTCAATTTTTCTCCTTTTAGGTGCCTGACCTAGCTCTTTCCCACTGTCCAGCAGCCCATACAATTCATGCCACTTTTCACTCAAAGTGGATAATCCAATGCAATGTCCAATATTCCACTAATTGGGAAGATTTCTGTCTCATCTCTGTTTTATGTAAACACCACTAAATGGGGCTATCGTTTATCAGCAATCCATTTTCGGCTCACACTGTCATCCCAGGCTAGTGCATCTATGAGCCGAGCTCAGCGATTTCTTCCTCTGTCAGCTGGGCATGAGGAATTCCCATGTGGCCATATATNTATATATGAACTGAGGGAGCGATGCCTGTAATAGGTATGATGATGTGGGAGCTCTGGGTCACACACTTATGCAGCCTACTTGTGCCTCTGTCCCCAATCATGGCTGGATGTGCTTCTTCAATGAAACAATGGATTGCTCATGGTTGGATGTGACAGAACCTAGTTCACAAAGCTCATGCCTAGCTCTGTGATCACTTTATATCCCATGGCCATGATGTCTGCCAGAGTCCTGCAGCATGTCAGAAGTATTCCCTGCATGGTGTAGAATTCTCTGCTGCACATTTCATGGCTTTTCTCTTGAAGCTAAGGTTCTGCAGACTTGACATGAGTTCCAGATGGAATCCCGGGAACCACTACAGACACCTCTGATAACTCAGGGTCTGCTGGGTCATGTGGCTGTTTGCACCACAGCCTGAACCCACAGAAGAGCCCTTTCCTGCTCTTGGCCCTACTCAAAATTGGCAGCTTTTCATGTAACCTAATCAATAGGTCATAGCGATATTCCTATGTATAGACTATGTGGCCTCCAGGACCCAAAATGATCAATCAGAATTTGTACTTTCTTGGTGAAAGGAAGGAGATGCAATTTTTTTTCTCTTGGGATTGGATGGGATAGGTCAGCATTCTTCCAATCTCTGGATTCCTAAAAAATCTTCCCTAATATGATAGGTCTTAAATATTTGTAGGGTTTGTTTTCCACCCTCTTGAGAAGGATGGAGATATGAACTCACCTGGTATGATTAACATGATGTCACCAATAAAGTGACTGATACAATATCCTGCTGAATGTCTGGATGGTCCATATCCTTTTGAACTCCATTATAACACAAGATGGGCACGTCTTGCCCCAAGCAAGTCTTGCCCCAGGCAAGACTGTAAATGTAAGCTACTTCCTGTCTCAAGAGAATGTCAACTGTTTCTTACACTTTACTCACAGGAATGGAAAAGAATACATTCTTTCACCAAACACATAGCAACACACCTTGTAACTGAGACTGAATTACTCTGCTTTGGCAAAGATCCCACAGTTAGCACAGCAACTTTAGTTAGGATTACTACCTACTTGATTTTCATCCTCCGAAGTTTTGTCTGGTTTTTATAGGGGCCAAGCCTGTGGATCAAAATATGATGGGGATGAGTTTTTTAGGCTGTCACTGATTTCTGTCATTCACCTGGCTTCTGACATTTTTTAAAAAATTAATTTATGTTTTATTGAAGGATAATTGCTTTACAGAATTTTGCTGTTTTCTGTCAAACCTCAACATGAATCAGCCATAGGTATACATATATCTCATCCCTTTTGAACCTCCCACCCATCTCCCTCCCCATCCCACCCCTCTAGGTTTATACAGAGCCCCTGTTTGAGTTTCCTGAGCCAAACAGCAAATTCCGTTTGGCTATTTTGCATATGGTAATGTAAGTTTCCTTGTTACTCTTTCCACACACCTCACCCTCTCCTCCCCTGTCCCCGTGCCCATAAGTCTATTCTCTATGTCTGTTTGGTTTACCATCTTGGGAAATGGGATGGGGGGCTGTGTCAGGTGCTTCCCCTGGCCTTTCCACTGAGAGGGCTCTTATTCTACAAGCTTGGGAAGTAATGTGGCGGGCGGTTCTGACCATTACCTAACATTACAGCTCTCATTACACATTTGGGAACTGGGGAGATGACTCCTGGATGGGACTGTGGACCCAGTGGATCCAATATAGCCTAGACCTGGATCACAACTCCAGTGAACTCCAGGTGTCCCACTTTAATAGGACAGTATGATGGTGCTTTGAGTTCCTGTAGAAGTAATGATAGAATGGGCAGCCATTCCCTTCTCCAGGTAATCTTTCTGACCCAGAGATCAAACTCAAGTCCCCTGCATTTCAGGCAGACTCTACCATCTCAGCCACTGGGGAAGACTTTTAGCTGTATAGGTTGAGCAATATAGTTGTTGACTGTCCATCTGCCTCACCCATAGGAGTGCTGAGTCCTATTAGCAATGCCCATAGCTCTCTGAGAATCAAGTCTCTCAGCTGTCACTCTGATGTGATTGTACCTGCCTTGCATCTTACAGATGAACACTGCCACACCACAGCAGACACTGCCTTCTCTGGTGTCTGAAGATTCTACCACCCCCGTTGCTATCAAGGAGCCCAGTTCTGATACAGCATTTTCCATTACTATGCTGGACTACAGAGGTTAGCCATCACTGTACTACTCAGCAATGTGCATATCCCTCTTACCAGCACATGCCTTATCATTTTGGCAAACAGTGTTGTCTGCTCTCACCTACCAAAGAGAGCTGGCTGAAGGAATATTTTGGCTNCCCCTGTTTGAGTTTCCTGAGCCAAACAGCAAATTCCGTTTGGCTATTTTGCATATGGTAATGTAAGTTTCCTTGTTACTCTTTCCACACACCTCACCCTCTCCTCCCCTGTCCCCGTGCCCATAAGTCTATTCTCTATGTCTGTTTGGTTTACCATCTTGGGAAATGGGATGGGGGGCTGTGTCAGGTGCTTCCCCTGGCCTTTCCACTGAGAGGGCTCTTATTCTACAAGCTTGGGAAGTAATGTGGCGGGCGGTTCTGACCATTACCTAACATTACAGCTCTCATTACACATTTGGGAACTGGGGAGATGACTCCTGGATGGGACTGTGGACCCAGTGGATCCAATATAGCCTAGACCTGGATCACAACTCCAGTGAACTCCAGGTGTCCCACTTTAATAGGACAGTATGATGGTGCTTTGAGTTCCTGTAGAAGTAATGATAGAATGGGCAGCCATTCCCTTCTCCAGGTAATCTTTCTGACCCAGAGATCAAACTCAAGTCCCCTGCATTTCAGGCAGACTCTACCATCTCAGCCACTGGGGAAGACTTTTAGCTGTATAGGTTGAGCAATATAGTTGTTGACTGTCCATCTGCCTCACCCATAGGAGTGCTGAGTCCTATTAGCAATGCCCATAGCTCTCTGAGAATCAAGTCTCTCAGCTGTCACTCTGATGTGATTGTACCTGCCTTGCATCTTACAGATGAACACTGCCACACCACAGCAGACACTGCCTTCTCTGGTGTCTGAAGATTCTACCACCCCCGTTGCTATCAAGGAGCCCAGTTCTGATACAGCATTTTCCATTACTATGCTGGACTACAGAGGTTAGCCATCACTGTACTACTCAGCAATGTGCATATCCCTCTTACCAGCACATGCCTTATCATTTTGGCAAACAGTGTTGTCTGCTCTCACCTACCAAAGAGAGCTGGCTGAAGGAATATTTTGGCTTTATCTAATATAGCCACACTAGGTTGACCACTTCCCTGAGGCTTTTGATCCATTCATTCTGAATTGCCTGGCAATTCTGGCATTTTTATTTACTATTTATCTTTATACTATCCAGGCCTTCCCAGGTGGCACAATGGTAAAGAATCACCTGCCAATGTAGGAGATGCAAGAAATACACATTTGATCCCTGGGTCAGGGAGTTCCCTAGAGTCGGCAATGAAAACCCCCTCCAGTATTCTTGCCTGGAAAATTCACAGACAGAGGAGCCTGGTGGGCTACAGATCATGAGGTTGCAAAGTCAGACATGACTGAGCAACTGAGCATGCGTGTTTATTCTATCCATGTTTCCATTCTAACACTGTGTTGCTCTCTTTAATGTGCCCATATTGATAAGTTCTCCCTTATCTGATTGCCCCCTCCATCTAGAATCCTCGATTTCAGGTAGCATTCTTACTCTCTTATCTCCTGCCAGGAAATGTTTACTAGGTCCTGCAGCTCCTTCCGGTTATAGGTCTGTGCTCTCTTTGTAAGCCCAGTGGTTCCTTTGCTGAGTTAGGTTGTAACTTAGCCCTGGTAATTTGTCTGGTGGCAAGGAGAGGAGGCGAAGGTGGATCCTGAGGGGGGCATGTTTTCTTGTGAGGCAGAATCCTCTACATCGTCATCAAGCAAGTCAGATCTGCTACCCTTTGCCTGGGGCTGGGGGTGAGGTAAGAGAGAAAGAGCAACTTCTTTCATCACAGAATGTTCTCAGGGATCTATAGATCCCAACCTTTGAATGTCAGATGTTACCACATCCCACATCTCAGGGTCCCACTCCTTCCTAACCCTGCCTCTTTCAGAGCTCATTTGCCTAAATTCAGATACCTGTGAATCTTAACGTTTTGGTAATGAAACGTGTGGCTTGGTCCTTAACTTTTATAGCCTTTGGCTGCAAAGGATGAGAAACTCTTTCACAGAAGACACTCTCTGGTTTTCAGTTTAGCCTTTAGTTGGTAATCAGACAGCCTCAGCCATTCGTTGTATTTTTTCCAGTGCATAGATTATCACAAGAGCTATCTAATCCCAGTCCTTATAGTTAGTACTTCCCTTCCAGTTCACCCAAGTCTGAGATACCGATGCGTCTAGCAGTTTCTCTTCCACCATTATCTTATCCTGTAAATGCACTAGCATTCGTAAATGCTGTAGCGTTCAGTGGGTTATCCACGCTCTGCCCACAAGCAGAGGGGGTTGTATCATTGTCAGCCAGTTACCAGGCTAACAGACCCCTCAAACCCAGCTGTTCTTCTTCACACGGCTCTTGGCACCAACTGCCTTCGGTTGGGCTTCCAGGGACACAGACTGAAATGGAAACGCGACCACCAGTAGTTCACTCAGGACCATACAGTTCATTCAGGACCAGTAGTTCATTCTCTTGAGGACCGTATATGCTGGAGAATGACGAATAGGATTGGGTGAAAGGATGGGCTTAAAATGAAAGATCTCACATGTACATTACCATGTGTAAAATGGATGAGTACAAGTTTGACACATGAAGCAGGGCATCCAAAGCTGGTGCTCTGGGACAACCCAGAGGGATGGGGTGAGGAGGGAGGCGGGAGGGCGGTTCAGGATGGGGGGACACATGTATATGTGTGGCCAACTCTTGCTGATGTATCAAAAACCACCACGATATTTTAAAGTAATTATCCTCCAATTAAACTAATTTTTAAAATAAAATGAAAGATTTCAGCTAAATCCCAGAGGACTCTGGAACTGGGGTCACCCCCTGTCCCACACTGAGGAACATTTTCTAGGCCACGACCGTGGGTTTGCTGGCTCTTTTCATCTGAGGGCAATCCCATAAAAACAGCTCAGCTGAGGTCTGTCTGCCAACAGCTCAGGCGAATGAGTGCCTTAGTCCTAAGGAAGCGATTTGGGTAACACACCACATCATCCACCACAGACGGGATTGTCAGATATTTTGCTGAGATGTTGTCTTGTTTTCCTTTCTTACATATATTAAGTCTCAGTCAAAGTATCAATTTGAGGACTGGGCTGAAGACATCCTTGTTCCAGGGCAGTTCACATAGGCCACACAAACTCGATAAGATCTCCTAAGAGTTTGTAACCCAAAACAGTTTGGTTGTTTTTTTTTTTAATATACATTAATTTATTTATAATTTTATTTTATTTATTTATTTAATTTATTTTAATTTAGTATTTATTTAATTACTTTACAATATTGTATTGGTTTTGCCATACTTCAACATGAACAAAACCCATTTCTTTCTGGAACACAGTTGGATTACGGGCACCATCTCTGTGCCTGTCAGGCATGGTCCTGCACCAGGCCAACAAGATGTACACAATGTGAAATTGGCTACTTGTCCTGGTCCATAAAAACCATTGCAGATACAAGTCTCTCTCTCTTATCCTGTCTTTCAGGACCAGAGAGGACAGTAAAGCTATAAGGTAGAAACATTCTGTGCCCCTGGTGAAAGGTCACCAACCAAATACTCATAGTGTGTTATATGATTGAGATATAAAATTCTGTGTTTGTTCACTGAGGTTTTAAAGTTGTTTATTACAACGACTCACATGCTTGGACTAACACAATAAGTTATCCCAGGAAGCCAAAGCTTTTTAATAAGGATTGTTGTGCTAATAACATAAAACCTAATGGAAAAATAGAAAAAGTTAATCCACGTATAGCTTTATTCTGAACATTTGGATCTCATTGCCCACCTCTTCAGAGTCTCTTGGTCTCCTTGACTACATTAGGCAACAAAGTGTTGTGTAGTCCTGAGTCACACAGTGAGTTCAAATGCCCCTGGGAAAATCACTTTGCTTCTTTGTGCCTTAGTTTCTCATTAGCACAATGTACATAATATTAGTACCTCCCTCCTAGGGATCCTGTGACATTTCAGTGAAGACAGATAGGCAAAGTGCTGAACTCTGTGACGGACACATCAATAAACACAAAATGCAACTTTCACTGCTGTTGACAACCACATTCCAGCCTTGGGAAAGGTCAGGGTGGATCCTGGATCTTTATACCCATGTCAGAGGTTGGGAATTCGGGTCTGTAAAGTTTTCAAAGTCCCCTATAAGAAAAAAAAAAGCCCCAGCTGGACCTCAGATCTTGCAATTCCTGGTTCCTTAATATTCTTTGCATCACAGTCACCATCCCTCTACTCCTCAGCCAGTTGTTTTCATTCACGATGCTCACAGTCCCCCAGAGGCAGAATCGCTGCTTTGTGGTGACATGTCTTTTTGGAGGAAGGTTGCTGTGGCAGAGCTGACACTGAGCTGAGAGCTTTTACTGCTCAGGTGCTATGTCACCATGAAGCCTGCAGGAGAAGTGTGCTAATCGCCAACAGCACCTCCCTTACCCACTCCCCGTCATTCCTCCTCCTCCTAGAAGCTATCTCTGCACAGAGACCAGGGCACCTCCTTAGTACCTGTTCCAGGAACCAGTGCTGGATTCACACAGGAAGACTCTCCCTGAGATCACACTCAAACCATTAGTGCTTACTGTACCATAATATCTCCCCAGACGACATTAAAGAGACAGGGTGGTATAGCAGGAGGGGAATGGATTTTCAGGTTCTTTCAGGTGCATATCACATAAACCCAACTCAGATTAATGTAAATGTGATCCCTCTCAATGGATAGATAGATAGATAGACATAGACATAGATATATAGACATAGACATAAATACATACACTCACTGGTGCTACGGTTTAAATGTCTGTGTCTGTCTCCTCTTCCAAATTCTTACACTGAGCATCTAACGCCCCACATGATGGTATTAGCTCCTAGGGCTTCAGTCATGAAAGGTATCAGTACTTAATAAAAGAGGCTTCAGAGAGAGCCCTAGCCCCTTCCCCCATGTGAGGACGCAGTGAGGAGGCACAAGCTATGAGTCAGGAAGTGGGCTAGACAGTGACTTTGTTGGCACTTTGATCTTGGGCTTCCAGCCTCCAGAACTGTGAGATATAAATATCTGTTGTCTATGAGCCACCGAGTCTCTGGTATTTTGCTATCGCAGCGCGAACAGGTAACTGGTTGAAATCTCTGCTGGATCCCGGGAGCTCAAATGGTTCTTCCTTTTCTTCCTTTAGAGGGGGAGGTTGTCTGTTTTCAGTAATCTCAATCAAAGTCTCATAACTGAATCTTACTGCCTCCAGTCAGATCACGTGGTCTTCCTGGAGCCAATCACCGTAGTTAGGGTGTGTGGTGCTTCCACTGGCCGGGCCTGGGTCACAAGCTCCCCTCTGGGACTGGAGTAAAGTCAGACACATTTTGAAGCAGATGGACTGACAATGGGAGAGGTGTGGTTCTGTAAAGGAGGGCTAGGAGCAGAGCTGCTGGAAGGAAAAGAAGAAACTGGCCAGGCAGAAAAAAAATAGATGTTCATTACACCTGGGGTTTGTCCATTATGTCTGGAGTCTGGTATTCAGTCCTACCTTTAGTCACTTCTAGGGACTCAAGCAAGTTTTTTTTTTTTTTTCTTTTGCTGTTTATTGAAAGCTGAACTTTAGCTCCTAAATCATAAGCTTCTGTACTTTTAGTTACTTCCTAGGTTTGTATTACCCATTGCAAAGTTCAGAAGTAACTGAACTTTGCATTGGGGTGCAATTGTGTTCTTACTGTAGGGTGGAAAATAGAGGAATCATGCTTTTAAACTACCTCACATCAGGTGGTATCATGTAACTTTTTCTATTTCTCTTTCATCTTGAGAAATACCTCCTCTTTAAATATCAGGGCTGATGTTGGTTTTATATTTGCTTTGGGTAACTGTCCCCATGGGGCCTCAGTTGGGTTTCTGTTTTAGAACTAGCAGTACTGCCTTAGAAAGCATGATCTTTATGACAAAAAAATATTCTGTATGCTTCTAAAGTTCAGGCAAGCTGTTTAGATAAGAGAAATATTATTAAAAGGTATGGATCTTTATTGTTAATATTTTTTACTACATAATAAAAATGATAGTAAGAATAATCACTTATCATTTCTTGAGCATTTCCTAGGTGCCAAATATTATACTGAACATTTTCCATGCATGATCTCATTTTTTTCTTTCAAGTCAGGGTTGTCCAGGCTCTTGTCTCTTCCTCCCTTCCCCTCTCCCCATCAAAGCCATTCAATTCTTTTCTACAAGCAACTCTATCTTTTCCAATATATAAACCACTCTCTTCTTTGTCTTCTCTATTTTTTTCCCAGATTTATCCATTGCTTCCAGTAAGCTCACAACAAACCCGAATTGATACCTGGATAACACATACTTCTTTTGAAAACAGGAGGTCAGGGGAATAAACTAAATCCATTGCTCCTTGGGCCACTGGTGATTCTCCTCAGACACCAAAAAACTGGGCTTATTTGCAGGGACAGGGCAGAAAAATCCAGAACATGGGCATGTCAGTACCCCTGAATAAAGACAGCAGGGCTGTGCAAGTGAGGCTCTGCCAACCTCTGGGAGTAACCCTTCCCATGCTGTGTGTCCATGGAGCTGGGCAGGGTCAGTAGTCAAATAAGATCCCTGCCCATGGGAGAGCAGACTCTCCAAGGAATGCCAGAGGGATCTTCTGCACTTCAAACTAACAAACAAGTTTGAAGCAAATAATTTAGCTAGATGTCCTCAGTGCCCGACATTAATGTTTGTATTTGTATGCCAGCAGGTCCTTAATAAACACATTCTCTTTTGTCCTTGGAAATATTCTGTAAATAAATAACAAGATACCCCACTTTTGCTGACTAATCATTTCCCCCTTCTTTCTCAGTGCCAGTTGCACTTTATAAATGACTTTCATTTATAGTGCATTATGTTTCCTCGTATTGCTTGCCTCTAAATCCCCATGCAATATTTTGTGTCCTTTCCCATGATACTTTAAGGGTCTTTAACCTTTTCAGAGGAGAGTGTGCATGTGCAAATGTGTGTTTGTATGGTGAGTATATGTGCGGGTTTCATAACATCACGTACTTATCCTATTCTCATTTCTAAATGGATCGACTGAAGTATATAATTTTTGCTAAGTGTCTTATAACTGTTATGTTTCCATTAATATCAGTTATATTTGCTTTGTGTAAATTGACCTCTGAATGACTGAGGCTAGAGCAAATTGATCCCTTTGGTGTGAATGTGGAAGCAGAGACTGAGGTGGGGCTGGGAAAAATCCATGGCTGAAGCCAAAGCAGATGTTGATCAGATTTGTCATTCATGTCAGTGTCATTCTCTTTGGAAACTCATTTGAAGTTTTCCCCAGAAAACACCAAAGTGCACTATTCTACGTAAGGCAAAACAATAACTGCTGTTTGTTGAGCACATACTGTATGCAAAGTCCTCTACTAGCACAGTATCATTAATCTCCACAAAGACACTCTAGCAGGCAGACATTATTGTTATTCTTGTTTGATAGATGGGGAAACTGAAGTCTAGAGAAGTGGAATCTTCTCCCAAGATAAAACAGATAGTTTTAAAAGCCTTTCAATCTGATGCCAAAACTTCTGAAGCAAGTCTGGCCAGTATAGCCAGAATCTGATTTCTAGACTGTGGGAGAGTAAGAATTTTGCAAACAGTTCCAGCAACATAGGCTCTTTACTTCTGGCTTGGTGCTAGGCTGCCCACAAATTCACCAGTGGTGTACTGCTGCTGCTTCTGTGGTGGGTCTAAGCAGAGCAATGAGGCCATGGAGCTAAATGCAACTGGCCCTGGCTTCCCAGAGTTTCATAGTGAACTTCTAGATAAGCCAACAAATACCCACTCCACATTGCAAGATGGGGGTTCATTCATTCATTCATGCAGCAAATATATATTAAACTCTATGCAGGCACTATTGTAAACACTGGGACTACAAGACAGACAATAACTCTGAGCTGATGCTGAAGAAACACTGTGACCCCATGGACTCTAGCCCACCAGGCTCCTCTGTCCATGGGATTTCCCAGGCAAGAATACTGGAGNATGCAGGCACTATTGTAAACACTGGGACTACAAGACAGACAATAACTCTGAGCTGATGCTGAAGAAACACTGTGACCCCATGGACTCTAGCCCACCAGGCTCCTCTGTCCATGGGATTTCCCAGGCAAGAATACTGGAGTGAGCTGCCATTTCCTTCTCCAGGAGATCTTGCCAATCCAGGGATCAAACCTATGTCTCCTACATTGGCAACTAGATTCTTTACTGCTGAGCCACCAGGGAAGCTCTATCCAATAATAAAGGAACTTTGCTTTACTTTTCTATCATGGATGTAATCCATTACCACAAACGTAGGGGCTTAAAACAACATTCATTTCTTATCCCACAGAACCGTAGGTCAGAAGTGCAAGCAAAAATCAAGGTATCACAAAGTCAAAATCAAGGTGTTAGCTAGCTAGGTTCTTATCCAGAGGCTTTGATAAGAACCTTCTTGCAAACTCACTGAGGTTGTTGACATAATCCCATGTCTATGTCTGTGTCCTTGCTGACTGCTAGCTGGGGACCACACTGTTAGCTTCTCAAGTCTGCCCACATTTCTTCTCTCAGGCTTTCTCTCAGATTCTTGAGCACTGAATCTCTTTGACTGGCTTTTCTGCCCTTACTCTCTGCTATTACAGGCTCATGTGATTATATTTCCATGTCCCTGTGGAAAATCCAAGGTAATCTCTCTATTTTAAGGCCTAGTGGCTCAGATGGCAAAGAAATCTCCTGCCTACAATGTAGGAGACCAGAGCTTGATCCCTTCCTTGGGAAGATCCCGTGGAGAAAGGATTGGCTATCCACTCCAGTATTCTTGCCTGNCCCTATTAGTGGGGATGTAAATTGGTAGAGCCACTATGGAGAATAGTATGGAGGTTCCTTAAGATTCTAAAAATAGAGCTACCATGTGATCCAACAATCCCACTTCTGGGCATATATCCAGACAAAACCATGTTTCAAAAGGATACAAGCACCTTAGTGTTCATTGCAGCACTGTTTACAATAACCTAACCAGGGAAGCAACCTAAATATTCATCAACAGATGAATGGATAAAGAGGATGTGGTACATGCATGCAATGGAATACTACTCAGTCATTAAAAATAATGACATAATGCCATTTGCAGTAATATGGATGGACCTGGAAATTATCATCCTAAGTGAAGTAAGTCAGGCAGAGAAAGACAAATATCAAATGATATTGCTTATAGGTAGAATCTGAAAAAAAAATGATACAAATGAACTTATTTACAAAACTGGAACAGACTTGCAGACTTAGAAAACAAACTTATGGTTACCAAAGGAGAAAGGTTGGGAAAGGATAAGTTGGGAGTTTCGGATTGACATATACATACTGCTATATATGGAGAAGAGTTGACTCATTGGAAAAGACTCTGATGCTAGGAAGGATTGGGGGCAGGAGGAGAAGGGGACGACAGAGAATGAGATGGCTGGATGGCATCACGGACTCGATGAACGTGTGTCTGAGTGAACTCCAGGAGATGGTGATGGACAGGGAGGCCTGGCGTGCTGCGATTCGTAGGGTCGCGAAGAGTCGGACATGACTGAGCGACTGAACTGAATTGATATATGGAGAAGGAAATGGCAATTCACTCCAATATTCTTGCCTGGAGAATCCCATGGACAGAGAAGCCTACTAGGTTAAAGTCCATGGGGTCGCAAAGAGTCGGACACGACTGAGCGACCTCACCTTACCTTACCTTTCCTTACTACCATATATACAATAGATAACCAGAAGGACCTAATGTATAGGACAGGAAATTCTGCTCAGTATTCTGTAACAACTTAAATGGGAAAAGAATTTGGAAAAGAATAGATAGACATATATGTATAACTAAAGGCTCTTGCTTTTAATCGGGCAGCCTTGTTTCCGTTCCTAGAGTGACTGGGTTGAATCTATCAGTGGGGACTGATGTGGCGAGTAAAAGAGCCACCAGACACAGTGGAAATGCAGCCCCCATGTGGGAGGACTTGGAAACAGCTGCTTTGGCAGGACATGGCCATTTCAGTGATCGCAGACCAAACAGAGGCCTCCAGATGCAACCCTGGGATTGGAACGCTGCCAGGATGGGTCTGCTTCCAAGAAGAATAGCTGGAGACCCCAGACCATCTCCTGGCCAGTGAAAGCAGAGAGCAACTGACGGGAGGCTAGAGACCATCTTCCCAACGGCTCGGCTTGGGTCCACAGATAGGACTGCTCCACATTGTAGTTCTTACCATAGGCCACAGGGAAACGAGAAAAATGACAAGTTAGAGTTTGTTTATTTTTAATGACTAAAATAATTCCACTTAAAGAGTTGTTTTAAATTTCATATTCCTGTTGATATTACTCCTTCTCTCTTTACCTGTTATGGAAATGTCTCTTCTTTAACAAGAGTTGGTAATAGTAGACAGTTGTTGTTTACTCACTAAATCATGTCCAACTCTTTGCCACCCCATGGACTATAGGCCACCAGACTCCTTTGTCCATGGAATTTCCCTGGCGAGTATACTGGAGTGGGTTGCCATTTCTTTCTCTGAAGAGTAGACAGTAGGGCTTTGTAAAAACATATTACTAATGTTCTAACTTGAACCCCCACCCTGAACATGAAAAAATATTATAGATCTTTGGAATTCCCAAAGATCTATAGCTTTTTTTTCAAAGCTATGTTTTTTCCAATAGTCACGTATAGATGTGAGAGTTGGACTATAAAGAAAGTTGAGCACCAAAGAATTGATGCTTTTGAACTGTGGTGTTGGAGAAGACTCTTGAGAGTCCCTTGGATTGCAAGGAGATCAAATCAGTCAATCTTAAAGGAAATCAGTACTGAATATTTATTGGAAGGACTGATGCTGAAGCTGAATCTCCAATACTTTGGCCACCTGATGCACAGAACCAACTCATTGGAAAAGACCCTGATGCTGGGAAAGATTGAAGGCAGGAGGAAAAGGGGACAACAAAGGATGACGTGGTTGGATGGCATCACCAACTCAGTGGACATGAGTTTGAGCAAGCTCCAGGAGTTGGTGATGGACAGGGAAGCCTGGTATGTGGCAGTCCATGGGGTCACAAAGAGTTGGACATGACTGAGCAACCAAACTAAACTGAACTGACCTGAACTGAACTTGGAATCCCCAAGACTGGGAACTCTTGATCAAGTGATGAGTCAAAGTGCCCATGTTCAGTTGGGGAAGATGAGATTTTTTTGGACTTAAAACAGGTCCTGGAAAGCTGGTTGAAAACTCTGCCTTTGAACAGCCTTGCTGCTTTTATTTATCCTCACCATGTGGTAACTTGAACATGGTAAGGTCAGTGGTGGCCTCCTCCATGCAAGTCAGCCCCTCCAGGCAATCTGGGCAGCATAACATAAGCATTTTCACACATACAAGTCTCAGCCATTTCCCTTCCAATTCTCATTTTCCTTTGACTTTGCAGGGATTCAGATGATAACTACAACTTTTCCTCCCATTTTTAAGATCTATGTTTTACTCCCTAAGAAGACAAATTTAAGATTTGAAGTTGAGTGGGTATAGCCATTTAACCACTAGTATCTTGTCATTGGCAAATGATCTAAACTCTCTGATTCTCCATTTTCCCAATAATTTACTTTCTCTCCACCAGACTAAATCCCCACGTGGGCAGGGACCATGTTGGTCATGTTTGCAATTGTATCTGCAGTATTTAACCATGTCTGGCATATACTTATCACATAGAAAATATGTAATCACTGAATCTCATTCTATAAGGGTTTTGAGGCTGCATTTCTTTGTCTGTGGGATGTGGGTGATAATGATGCCTCCCATATAAGATTCTAGTAAGGCTTTGCAAAGTCTTGGCAAAAAGACAAAATTGCAGACACCAGGGATCATGACAGGGACAATTTCAACCTAACCAGGGAATAAGATTTTCTGAGACCCAGTCTTGGGAGATATCAGGTGAGCAGTAGAATTCATGGAAATCTAGAAAGGCCCTGGGATGGCCCTGCAGAGGCTCCCAGAGTGGCTCTCCTAGAAAATAAATTAAAGGGCATGGACTGAGCACAACCTGGCTCTCTCAGACCCAAGCTGCCTTACACAGGTGTCTTTCCTATCAGGAGACACTTTCACAAAGTTGGTATTTGTGTCACACAGGGAGATTTCAAAATGCTGTTATTTGAAAACATGAATGTGTAATGTCTCCCTGGAAATCTACACCTTCTCAGTGAAAGATACAAGTGCAGTCCGAGACAGACATGTTTAATTAGTGTGCAAACTTGACATTTCCAGTGTTTGGACTAGACAGAGGAAAAGCCAAGAGCAAACCGAGATCTTTTTCCTTCATCCCCTCCCCCCTAGCTTGCTGACAGAGAATAATTTACTTGGTTGGAAGAAAAATGAATGTCTTTACAATAACAAGAAAGAAAAAAAATCAGAAGATCCAAGGGTGGGTTTTAAATAATTGTCACTACTAAATATGAATCTCCTGCATCTTCATTCCTGCTGTCCTTGGATCTCTGCTTGATTCAGTGGCGTATCTCCTCCCCTAGTCACTTAGGTGCTAGGCCCCAGAGGCAACTTCACACTGCTCTTTCCATCATCCCCCACATCTGAGATCTGCAACTCCATTTTTAAAATATCTAACAGACCTGAGTGCTTCTTGTCTTTCTCATGTCCATGATTGATTGCAATAGCTTTCTAATGGGTCCTTTCTTTCCCCTTCTCCTTTCTCCCCACCCTAAGCTACCCCACATTTCTGCCAGAGCAAGCTTTGTAGAGCATGCCTCCGTTCCTTCCCCTTTATCAAAATTGTCAGTAGTTGCTCATTTTTTCAACCTTTCACATGCCAGGCACTGGGCATCAATGGTGACTGAGGTTTCCTTAAGATGAAATCCAAACCTCTAAGCTGGTATTTTGCCAGACCCTGATATGCCCTTCTTGGTTCACCCCTTCCAGTACCTTCCTACTTTATATTCTAGACTTGTCCACCATCTATAATTTTCCCCACACTCTGTACATCCCATGTTCAGGTATATCTTGATTGAGAAACTTCTGTGCACAGTGTTGGACACTTATCCATTTTGTCTTTTATTACCAACACACTATTTACAATAAGGCCAGGGTTCTCATTATTTACAATAAGGCCATGGATAATGCCTTTGCTTATACAAATTCCCCAACCACAATGCTCTTATCCCCTCAAGCTCCCTTATTCTTTTTTTAAAATAAATTTCTAAATTTTCTAAAATACATATTTTTATATGTATACAAAAGCTTTTCTACTAAGTTTGATAAAGTCTTGAGAAAGAACAACAACAACAACAGACAGAGAAATTGAAAAACATAAACTAAATGAAATGGAAGCACTAAATATGATATAGAAAAAGTGAAACAAACTAGATAAAAGTAAAGAGATCATCATATATATATGGTCCAGCTGTTTTTAAACAAAACTGCTCATTAGAAACACATCTGGGTCTTTGGAGAAGACTAGCAATACCTGGGAGAAGGAAAAGGCAGCCCACTCCAGTATTCTTGCCTGGAGAATCCCATGGACAGAAGAGTCTGGCAGGTCATGGTCCATAGGGTCGCAGCGAGTTGGACATGACTGAAGTGATGAAGCACACATTCACACAGCAGTACCTGGGCATTTGTATCCTTCAAAAAATTCCAGAATAACTCTGTTATGCATCTGGATTTTCTAAAGGGATTACAACTTTTTCTATTAAATTGTAATTTTAGTGATACAGAATTCTATTATTTTCTGTTGACCAATCACGGTACAATGGTATTAAGCAAATAATAGTTGCATAATCGCAGTAGTAAAAGATGTTTATTGTGTTTTCATTATTGATAGCCAGACAAAAAATAAAAGCTAATTACAATTGCAAGCCATAGTGTAAACATGATTAACCTAATAACGTAAAATAATACATACTATTTGAAGAGTTAAGTAGAGTATTGTGATAAGAGGAAGCACATACACATGAGTGTTCTCATCTGCACAGCCAATCTATGGCTTCGGTTGGTGTATTTAATTCATTTACATTTAAGGTAATTATAGATATATATGATCCTATTATTATTAAACAAAAGTTCATTGTTTGGGGATTATTTTGTGTAGGTCTTTTCCTTCACTTGTGTTTCCTACCTAGAGAAGTTTCTTTAATATTTGTCATGAAGCTGGCTTGGTGGTGCTGAATTCCCTTCACTTTTGCTTGTCTGGAAAGCTTTTGATTTCTCCATCAAATCTGAACAAGAGTTTTACTGGGTAGAGTATTCTTGGTTGTAGTTTTTACCCTTTCATCACTCTAAATATATCATGCCATTCCCTTCTGGCTTGTAGAGTTTCTGTTGGAAATCAGCTGATAACCTTATGGGAGTTCCCTTGTATGATACTTGTCATTTTTCTCTTGTTGCTTCTAATATTTTATCTTTGTCTTTAATTTTCATCATTTTGATTACTATATGTTTTGGTGTATTCCTCCTTAGGTTTATCTTGCCTGGGACTGTCTGCATTTCCTGAACTTGGTTGACTATTTCCTTTTCCATGTTAGGGAAGTTTTCAGCAGTTATTTCTTAAGATATTTTCTTGGGTCCTTTCTGTCTTTTTCTTCTGAGACCCTTATAATGTGAATGTTGGTGCATTTAATGTTGTCCCAGAAGCCTCTTAGGTTGTCTTCTTTTTTTTTTTCATTCTTTTTTTTTCCCCTATATTCTGTTCTGTGGCAATGATGTCCACCACTCCATCTTCCAGGTCACTTATCCATTATTCTGCTGTTGATTCCTTCTAGTGTATTGCTCATCTGTTTGTTCTTTAGTTCTTCTAGGTCTTTTGTAAACATTTCTTGCATCTTCTCAATCTTTGCCTCCATTCTTTTTCTGAGATCCTGGATCATCTTCACTATCATTATTCTGAATTCTTTTTCTGGAAGATTGCCTATCTCCACTTCATTTGGTTGTTATTCTGGAGTTTTAACTTGCCTCTTTATCTGGGACAAAGCCCTCCGCTTTTTTCATCCTGGTTAACTTTCTGTGATGTGGTTTTGGTTTCAGCCACTGCAGGATTGTGGCTCTACTTGCATTCTCTGTCTTCCAAGTTCCCTTATTCTTTAACGGCCAAGTTAAATGTCACACGTGATAACTCATGACTGGTATTAATATCACCCATCTTTAAGTTACTGTAGCACTCTCTTAAAATTCCTTTATACTACCTGATACACTTTGCCATGTATGACAGATATTTCTTTTTTTATTATTTTTTTATTATTTTTTTTACTTTATTTTACTTTACAATACTCTATTGGCTTTCAGACATCGACCATTGAGGGAACATATCAACCACACCCAATAAGGGAGAAAACACTCCAATATGTCAAAAAGAGGGAACCTTATTGATTACACAAAGGATGTAAGAATAGAGAAATCAGGCAAAGTGTGGCAAGCTAGCCAAAGATTAATGATAGCAAGAAGCTGCTACTCTCACAAGACTGGGAGGACAGTGGAGGAGGTGGGGTTACTGGACCCTCGGTGACTCTGCAGAAGCTGGAAATGTAGCAGGTCATTCAGTGAAAGCGTGATTTCAGAAGAAACACAGTCACTAACAGGGATGTTGCTAAAGGCAGTAGAAGGGACACAGCCTGGCTCTTCTCTTCCTCTGAACATCTGACTCCATCAGTGTCATCTGACTCAACAAGTGTTGCCTTTGCGGAGCCCTGGGGGAGGTCAGCTGGCTTGAGAACCTGGGTTGCCCTGCCCTGCAGAGCAGGGCAAGAATGGAATAGCATAGCTCCAATCCAATACCTATTACTTCTAAAACTAGCACACTTTATTAAAATGACAGCATGACCCATCAGCTCACTTCCAATATGGAAAACCTTACATAACACTTTTAAGAAAATGCAAGCACCTAGGCAGAGCTTATTTCTCTCATTGGTCCTCTGTTGCTAGCAGTTCTTCACCTAAATCCAGTCTCTTTGAGTCTGCATGGAGAGAAACCACTTTGACATTTCCAAGGCATTCCTCACCAGGCTCAGCTCTTAGTTCCTGGGAGTGGCTTCCCTTGCCCTAGTGAGATGCAAGTTCATCGTTCTCCATCAGTGCTCCTGGACCTAGAGGCTTACATTTGCCTCTCGGTCCCTCGCCTGGCTCTAAGCTCTCAGGTGTCTCATGGTGGGCTGCTGGAGGCTGGGAGGAAGCGCTCCTCTAGTGGCTGCAGAGTGTAAAATTGAAGCTATCAGGTCTCAGGTTTGTGTTCAAATCCACCTGCCTATCCTTTCTGGTTATTAACATTGAACTCTGACTTGATCTCTTGAAAGTCACAGCTTCTCATCTGAAGCATGTTGACAATAGTAACACCTGCCTCATAGGGTTATCATGAGGGTTAACTAAGATGATTCATTGAGAACACTTGGTACAGTGCCGAGACTATGATATATTTAGCCCCTATGAACTATTACTGTTTTCTCTCAACAGCAACACATCGTGGAAGACAATGCATTGTGTAGGTGTGGCAGTCAGCTCTGGGTCCTCAACAACTCGGTTGTTTAATCAAGTAAACAATCTTCCGCTAATCATGTTTTATGTCACTTAGTCTAGTTAAGTTCCCATTCTTTGGAATCATAGTCTTGGAATATCACATCTGGTAGAGGCCTAAAGATTGCCTAGTTCTCTCTCACTACACGGAGAGAAACTAAATCTCAGAGTGAGTAAATTATACTTTGTGAAGTGCCTGTGTATGGGTATATGTGTCCCTAAACTGGCATGCTGTGTGTCGGACACGACTGACCGACTGAACTAAACTGAACTGAAAGAAGAAGCAAGGAGAAAATATACAAATATCTATAAACCTACCACTCAGAGATAACTCAGCTGTCATTTTTACATATGACTAGTCTCCTCTTTGTAAATGTATTACTTAAAAAGAAAAATAGAATTACAGTGTACTCGCTGCCTTTAAAGATTGATTGATTGATTTTTGGTTGTGCTGTGTCTTAATTGCTGTGCCTCGACTTTTTCTAGTTGTGGTGAGTCGGGGCTACTCTTTGCTGCTATGCATGGGCTTCACATTGTGGTAACAATGTTGTGGAGCCCTGGCTTAGTTTTCCTGCTGCACGTGGGATCTTCCCAGATCAGGAATCAAACCCATGTTCCCTGCACCAGTAGGTAAATTCCTAACCACTACCAGGGAAGCCTAGTGACTATTAAAGTAATTAAAGTTATCGTTTCCCCCCCCCAAGTCACACCATCTTCAACATCTTTCCATGTCAGTATACACCCTTTTTAGTGGCTGCATTGGTGTACTGTATATGCTGTATACATTTATATGCTTCAGTTTACTTTAGCAAATTTCACTTTTAAAGATTTCCTTCTGTGGACATTTGATGTTTCCAATTTTTCACCACTATAAACAATGTCTCCCAAATGCTTCTGAAGATGACCAAGCACCTCCTTTTCCCTGAGCATGTTAAACACATGGGCTAAAATGCAGTTTTCATTTTAGGATTGAGTTTTCAAGCAAACTTTGTGGTTTCTTTATGAGCTGCCTGCACACAACAAAGAGTTTTCCTAGCTGCTATTATTTTATTCCATCCCTGCAGCAAGGCCAGGAGGTCAGAGTCTACAGGTCAACTTGCAGAGTTTCTGCGAGCAAATCTGAAGAGTAGGTTTAGGACCTGCTGACTTTTTTGGACTTTGACCAGATGGAATCTATCCAGGTGTTTCCTTCAGTTGTGGGTCAGTGTTAGAGGTGCAGAAGCCTTTTCCATAGCACCACAAATGCCTTATTAAAAATGATGCATGATGTCTCAAGCTGGTTCTAGGATGTATGATGACATCTTCTGCTTTTCTAAGACCTCTTTGTGTTATACAAGACTTCTGAAATGTGATCTCTTGAACTGAGAGCACTTCTGCTTCATTGAAAATGCTAAATATTTTGATTGTGTGGATCACAAAAAACTGTGGAAAATTCTACAAGAGATGGGAATACCAGTCCACCTTACTTGTCTCCTAAGAAGCTTATATGCAGGACAAGAAGCAACAGTTAGAACCAGATATGGAACAACAAACTGGTTCAAAATTAGGAAAGGAGTATATCAAGGCTGTATATTGTCACCCTGTTTATTTAACTTATATCCAGAGTACATTATGAGAAATACTGAGCTGGATGACTCACAAGCTGGAATCAAGATTGTGGGAGAAATATCAACAACCACAGATATACAGATGATACCACTTTAATGGCAGAAAGTCAAGAGGAACTGAAGAGCCTTTTGATGAGGGTGAAAGAGGAGAGTGAAAAGGCTGGCTTAAAACTCAACATTCAAAAAACTAAGATCATGGCACCCAGTCCCATCACATCATGGTAAACAGATGGGGTAAAGTGGAAATGATGACAGATTTTATTTTCTTGAGCTCAAAAATCACTTCAGACAATGACTGCAGCCATGAAATTAAGATACATGCTCCTTGCAAGAAAATCTGGGACAAACCTAGACAGCATATTTAAAAAGCAGAGACATCACTTTGCCAACAAAGATCAATATAGTCAAAGCTATAATTTTTCCAGTAGTTGTGTACAGATATGAGAATTGGATCATAAAGAAGTCTAAATGCTGAAGAATTGAAGCTTTCAAACTGTGGTGTTGGAGAAGACTTGAGAGTCCCTTGGACAGCAAGGAGATCAAACCAGCCAATCCTAAAGGAAATCAATCCTGAATATTCATTGGAAAGACTGATACTTAAGCTAAAACTACCATACTTTGGCTACCTGATATGAAAAGCCCACTCATTGGAAAAGAATATGGTCCTGGGAAAGACTGAAGGCAGGAGGAGAAGAGGGTGACAAAGGATGAAACGGTTGGATGGCATCTCTGACTCAGTGGACGAGTTTGAGCAAAATCTGGGAGATGGTGAAGGACTGGAAGCCTATTGTCCTGCAGTTCATGGGGTCTCAAAGAGTCAGATATGACTTAGTGACTAAACAACAACAACTCTCATGCTGATCTCTTGGATTGAGAGCAGCCCCTTGGAGAGCAGATCAAACTCTGCAGATTAGAAAGAATTTAGAAGCCAGTGGCTAATAATGCTCTTTGTTGTTGCTATGTTGCTAAGTCACTTCAGTCATGTCTGACTCTGTGTGACCCCATAAATGGCAGCCCACTAGGCTCCCCCGTCCCTGGGATTCTCCAGGCAAGAACACTGGAGTGGGCTGCCATTTCCTTCTCCAATGCATGAAAGTGAAAAGTGAAAGGAAAGTCGCTCAGTCCTGTCTGACTCTTAGCGACTCCATGGACTGCAGCCCACCAGGCTCCTCCGTCCATGGGGTTTTCCAGGTAAGAGCACTAGAGTGGCCATTGCCTTCTCCAATAATGCTCTTTGGATGAGTCCAGTGATGTGTCAGTCTCTGCTCTGGGAATTTTTGTGTAATCATCATAGAAGACCAACTTCCTAGAGATAATTATCGGGCTCTGGAAGGATCCTTCACCCTGAGATTTATTCTTCAAAAACCTGTGATGGTACCTACAGCTCAGATCCAACAAGGTAGCGGCATTAGACATTTGTCAATTCATCTGATAAAATCCACAAACCCCAAGGAAAAGTGACATAGTAGTCTGTGAATAGCCAGTAACGCTCCACTAATATTTCTTTTTGCAAAGGATCTTGTATTAGGTTTGTCCTGTATTAGTTTGCTATGGCTGCCATAACAAAGTACCATTGACTTAAACAACAGAAACTTATTTTCTTATGATTTCAGAGGCTGAAAGTCCAAGATCAGGGTGTTGACAGAGTTGGTTTCTTCTGAGGACCATGAGGAAAAGTCTAGGCTCTGTACTTGACTTATAGATGACCGTCTTCTGCCTATGTCTTCATACGGTCTTGTCTCTATATGTGTGTCTGCCCAAATTCCCTCTTCTTCTCGGGACACCATTCCTATTGGATTAGGGCCCACACTAATGACATTTTTTCAGTTTTGTTATCTCTTTAAAGGCTCTAACTACAAATTCAGCCACATTCTGAGGTACTAGGGATTAAGAGTTCAATATATGAATTTGGGAAGGATGCAATTCAGCCCCTAACAGAGTCTAACTACATAAATTTACACAGAATGATCTAAAAAAAAAAAAATGTTGCATAGAAAAGGCAAGTTGCAGAATGATACATTCTATGTGCTATCATTTAGAAAAAAAAAATTTTGAAGCATATATACTAATGTCATACCTTTGTTTATGAATTCATAAATAATAGAAGCATGGACAGAAAGGATAAACACAAACTCTATAACAGCTGTTCTCCCTGAGGAAGGAGAGAGAGATGGACTCATGAAGGTTTAAAAAGGTAAATTTGACTGTGTCTATAATGTATTTTAGAGCATTTATGACAAAATATCAATATTTGTTCATTCTGGGGGTGATTGCACACATGTTAAGCAGAATATTTTGTATTATTCTGCATTTCTTATATTTTCTATTTTAAGAGTGGAGAAAAGAGGACATTGAGGAAAGTCTTGTTCTACTTTGGCTCTCCAGTGTCTTGGGGCGGGGAGGGTGATAAGTTTATTCTAGTTTCTTTCTTAAGGTTGGTAGAATATGTGACCCGCAAGTGTGTGAATACTTCATGAAAAAGGCTCTTATCATTAAGGGTCTAGTCCCTCAAAACATGACCACGTAGGCCACTAAAATAGAACTGTAGAAATCAGCAGGATGGAGCCTGATCCCTTTGTAGCCTCCACACAGAAAGATGGCTAAGAGCTCTTCACAACATTTTTACTTTCCCAATATAGCTTCCTCCTCCTTCCATCTCAAGCCCTCCGAACCCCCAACTCCTTCCTCTCCTCCATGTATACCAAGTGCCTGTGAAGTGTTTACCAGCCTCAGGTGGGAAGAAGGCTCCCTGTCCCAAAGATTTCAGAAGAGAGCAGTGGAATAGCCTGCATCCAGGAAGCTGCCAGGGAGCATAACTTTCCAGTTCTGTGAAAGGGAAAAAGTCATCATACCCAACATTCTTAGGTAAACATTTGGGAAATACAAAATTTTATAAATACTGTCTTCTCTCCATGTTCTCTGTTTTTGTATTTCTGGGTCATGCTGAGTTCAAGGGAGATTTTGTGTGGTAGCCTAGTGATGAGGAGCTTCTGAATAAAGTGTGGCTTTTGGGGGTGGGGGCTGGGTTGCTTGATCTGGAGATGGCCATATTTTGACATTTCTAGCCATAGTGTTAAAATGTATAGTGTCCCAAAGAACCAATCCTTCCTTGGTCCCGGCTGCCACAGCCTCACCCAAGCTCTGAGGGGCCCTGCAATGCAACCCAGCCACCAGCTTCATCCCCTTAGAAAGCCAGTGAAATCTTTGTGCTTCTTCCATGACTAGAGTCAAGAAGGCTTGAGAAATGCTAATGGCAAACCTCTCGTAGCTTATACAATTCCCTCTACTTGTCCAGGCTACAAACTGTGAGGAACTATGTTGTTTCATCTCCACACTGAACATGAAGCTTTTTCTTAGGGGGCCTGCAGTATTTTTCAGACCGAATCCATAGAAATAAAAAACAAGTTCTCCAGTTCAAAAATCTTCTCTAACATGTTGAGGAATGAAGATTAGAGTCGGGATTAGCTAGGCCTATCTATTGATTGATAAATAGGACAGCTCTTGAAATTTAGAATATGTGTTTCCTCTTGACAACTATGGTCTTTAAAATGTTACCTTTCAGACTCAAAGTTAACCAGGAAAGCAAGAAGTACAGGAAATGAATATGCATCAGAAACTACTATTGCTATAATGCATCCAAGAACATCTTGGAGAGTAGGAACTCAGCACAATCTAAGTGAAGAGCCAGCTTGTTAAACTGAAGGAAAAAAAAAAAAAGATAAAGGATATTCCACTCCACCTCACTCACCTCCTGCCCTCTGCCATACCAGTTTCACCAGAAGCATACCAGATGGCTGAAGTATCAGTCCTAAATGCTACCTTATTGTCTACTCAAGTCTAAATAAATTATCTTGGGTTCTTTCCTCTATGCCCCTCCCTCATTCACCTAATAGAAATTTGGCCAAGTCCTTTAAAATGTCACACCTGAAGTTAGCTCAGCTTGAAAAGTTTAAAAATAGTCAACTCAAGGAACAAAGGTGTTTACCAGAAACACACACAGTTAACAGTTCCTCCTAGAAACACTTCAAGCCCCCACAGGGTGTCCGAGTCTATATGTGAACGTGGACCCTCCCACTTTCTTCTCCCGCTCTCTGCCAGTCTTCAACATCAAAAATCCTTTCTTCCTGGGCAAGTCAGTTATGCTCCAGTACTAGGAAGATGAGCACAAGATAAGTTTCTCTTCTTGCACCTGAATCCTTGACCCTTTGCCAAAATCTGATTGCTTCCATCTCTTTCATTATTGATGATATAAAAAACTACAAGTTTTGTCCTAACACCTATTATGCTGTATTACAATCTTTGATTGTTTTGCTTATAGACAGGCAGTGTAGTAATTAAAAGCAAAGGCTTTGGAACAGGATTGCTTGAGTTCAGACTCCTCGCTCTTATACTTGCTAGGTGTGTGAATTGAGGCATGAAATTAACCTCTCTCTTTCCTGGTTGCCTCATCTACAGAATAGGAATAATAATAGTTCTTTCCCATAGGGTTGTGATAAGAAGTAAATGAATTAATATATGTAAACCCTTGGAATAGCGCTTGATAGGCAACACACTTTATGCAAGTGTTTACTAATACTGATATATATCTGGATCCTTTTCCTAATTGCAAGTACTCTAATGGGTTGATGACTTCAGAACCATGGACAGGGCCTGACACAGACTAAAAAGCTTAGTTATAATTTTTGAAGCCCCCTCCCTTTTTTAAAAATACTTAATTCATTTATTTGACTGTGTCAGGTTTTAGTTGTACCACATGGGGATCCTCGTTGCCTCATGTGAGATCTTTCATTGCAGCATATCAACACTAGTTGTTGCACGCAGGCTCAGAGAATGCAGTCTCAGTTTCTCTGCAGCTTGTGGGATTTCAGTTCTCTGGCTAGGATCAAACCCACATCCTCTGCATTTTAAGGTGGATTCTTAGCAACTAGGCCACCAGGCAAGTCCCCAAATCCTTTAAAATGACATGTTTAGCATAAATAGGTTTGGGGTAAACAATTGAAGGAGCATAGTTTCACCTTTTCAGGGTCATCTCTGCACCCAGCACTCCTACCCTCTGTCCTCAAGAGCACTTACTTTCTGCTCACCCTTTCTCTGACTATTCCCAGTACCAGTCATATGAACCAAATCCTGGCCATCATTTTGGATTTATCTAGAATGGGAGTATGAGATTTGGCATGGAGGGTCATTTTCACAGCCTGGAGATGCTGAAGTTTATGTATGCTCAGAAGTCTCCATCTCATGAGACCTTCCTAGGCAATCCAGTCTAAATGACAACATTTCTTACTCCTCTTCCATGCTTTAATTTTTCTCCTTAGCATTTATTGCTATTTAACTTGTCTTTTTTTTTTTAATTTTACTTGCTTATCTTTCTTATGATCTGCCTTTGCCACTGGAATGTAAACTCCATGAGGGGAGGCATGTTTATCTTTTATTAACCTCTGTATCCTTAGATTCTAGAGCAATGCCTGATACATAATAGGGTTTGATAAATATTTTTGAATGATTACATACACACATGTTTTTAGTAACATAATTCATACAAGGCAAATTGGAAGTGATCAAACAGGAGATGGCAAGAGTGAATATCGACATTTTAGGAATCTGAGAACTAAAATCAACTGGAATGGGTGAATTTAACTCATATGGCCATTATATCATGGTACATCATGAGTACATCACGAGAAACACTGGGCTGGATGAAACACAAGCTGGAATCAAGATTGCCTGGGGAAATATCAATAACCTCAGATATGCATATGATACCACTCTTATGGCAGAAAGCGAAGAAGAACAGAAGAACCTCTTGATGAAAGTGAAAGAGGAGAGAAAAAGTTCACCTAAAACTCAACATTCAGAAAACTAAGATCATGGCATCTGGTCCCATTACTTCATGGCAAATAGATAGGGAAACAGTGAAAACAGTGACCGACTTTATTTGGGGGGCTCCAAAGTCACTGCAGATGGTGGCTGCAGTCATGAAACGAAAAGACACTTGCTCCTTGGAAGAAAAGCTATGACCAACCTAGACAGCATATTAAAAAGTAGAGACATGACTTTGCCAGCAAAGGTCCATCTAGTCAAAGCTATGGTTTTCCCAGTAGTCATGTATGCATGTGAGAGTTGTACTATAAAGAAAGCTGAGCATCAAAGAATTGATGCTTTCAAACCATAGTTCTGGAGAAGACTCTTGAGAGTCCTTTGGACTACAAAGTGATCCAACCAATCCATCCTAAAGGAAATCATTCCTGAATATTCACTGGAAGTACTGATGCTAAAGCTGAAACTCAAATACTTTGGCCACCTGATGCGAAGAACTGACTCCTTGGAAAAGACTCTGGTGCTGGGAAAGATTGAAAGCAGGATGAGAAGTGGACAACAGAGGATGAGATTGTTGGATGGCCTCATCAACTCAAAGGATATGAGTTTGAGTAAGCTCTGGGAGTTGATGATGGTCAGGGAAGCCTGATGTGCTGCAGTCCATGGGGTCGCAAAGAGTTGGACACAGCTGAGTGACTGAACTGAACTGAACTGAATTCATACAAACCTCCTGAGCTAGAGATATAATTTTGTTTTAATGCATACACCTAGTTAACTGTCCTCCTCCAAGTCACGGCATGCAACCTTAAAGTAGATCAAGACTGCCAACTTGTTGTCATTGAGATAATAGAGAGATGATCTCAGTAAGGTCTCAAAGCAGGAGGAAAACATTCACTTGACATTTAACAGTCCATTGAAATAGCGACCTGATGCAGAGAATCAGTGCATTTCCAGCAGCTGCCTGCTTCCTTGCCAGTAAATGTTTTCCTTGGTTCTTCGTTCAGACGTGACCCTACAATATAACATGGCAGACTCTGAGGGAAACATTAGCTTTCAAGTCCAAGGCCACCCACACCTCTATCAAGACATGTAAGGAGAGACACTATGAGACTCTAACTGGCTGGCATAAGGGAACTCTTGTTTGTTAAGTCCCTACTATGTTTCAGGTGTTCTACCAGGGATCTTACAAAAATGATACCACTGAATCCTCAAATACTCCATGGAGTAATAAGCATCCTGAGTATCAATTCATAAGTAAGAAAACAGTAAAAAAAAAAAAATTTTTTTTTTAAAGAAAGAAAGAAAACAGTGACTCAGGCCCATTAAGTTACTTGTCAAGGCCCCAGAGCAGGTCAGTTACAAAGCCAGGGTTTTAATTCAAGCCCAAGGCTTTTCTATTACATTTTCCTCCTCCGAGTGTGAGGTACTGTGGCTGCCTGTTCTCATGGGGCAAGAATCAAGTTAATCACTTCTACTCACAACACACTGGTCACAAATAGTCAACAGACTACACCCAATCAAAAGGGACTCACAAAGGGAAATAGTACCATGTCCCAGAAACAGGAAAAAATCAAAATATTTTGCAAGCAGCATTGATGACTGCATCAGTCTCTAAAGCACTAGCAGCTCAGCAAAATCTGGTGAGAATGGATTTCCTACTGATTTGTTCAAAGCAAATAAAGGGTAGACATAGTTCCTGCACTCAGGCATCTGTGGGCTTTCCATCTACTAAATGTGTTTGAATTTCCACCTACTAAACATATTTTAATTTTATAACAGGGATTTAGGCTCAGTCAACACTTTCATGGATGGATTATTACAATCAAGCACAGCCTGAGCTACAAGCTAACAAAAGAGTGAGCCTTGACCTATCCATTGGTCATCCCAGACATCTTCATTTACTAGTAATACCACTTTCCAAAACTGGACAGACAAGGAGCTTGGAGTGGTTATGAATTTTCCTGTGTTTGATTAAAACCCCATTTTCAGTGCTGAGGTCAAGAGAGTCCCTGCTGCAGCCTTTGAAGCAATAACCGGCTGCCTACAATGAATGACAGCAATCTGGCTGAGGCCGAGGGATGGTGGCCACGTGGGGATGAGGTCACAATGATCCAGCCTCTTATGTAACAATTCAGCAGCCACTGAAAACCTGCTTTGTGTGTTAATATTTGACCACACCTCAAGAAGAGGTGTAGAGAAGCTGTGGAAATAGAGAACAGAGACCTAGTGGAACAGAGCTGGGCTGAGTGGCTCTGAGGAGCCACTGACGCCCTGGAGCAGGAAGGTGAAAGGAAAGCTGAGATGAGCCTGGTAGACGGCCCCCCAGAAGGGCCCAGAGACCACCTGCTTCTCTCATCCAAAGGGCCAGTGGAGTGGGGGTGGGGTGGAGCTGTTCCTTCATTCTCTGTGACATTTGGAGGGTGAGCTCTGTTCCACGCGATTAGCCTGTGGCAAGCAGGCGGCGACATGACACTCTGCTCCATCCCCCAGCCCATAAAGCCTGCCCCTGCCAGCACAGTGAAAATTACAGCTTATATTGCAGGACGCATGTTGGGGAAGTAGCCGGAGGTTGCTGATACCATCAGAGTTCAGGTATCTTTATTGCGAATTCTGAAATGAAACTGTGTTACCCATGTGCCCACATTTGAACGAGAAAGCTTTCCTCCCCAAACAAACAAACAAAAAAAAAACAATAACTGGAGCTCTGGTTTTTCTTCTTTTCTGTAAAATTTTGTAGCAAGCTATAGCCAGGAATCTAGTACTTTTTTTCACTTAAGAGAGAGCAAGTTTTCCCCAGAATAAAGTGGCAGGCACTCTAAGGCCCATAGGAAGGAAGGCCATCAATTGGCAGAGCAGGCCTCTAGGGTAGCAACTTCAGGAGGGGTTTCTGGAAGTACCAGGGTACCAGCATGATACCAGGAAGGATGCTTCTTAGTCTCTCAGTCATGTCCGACTTCTTGTGATCCTGTGGACTGTAGCCTGACAGGCTCCTCTGTCCATGGAATTCTCCATGCAAGAATACCAAAGTGGGGTGCTTAGGGGGACAATATGGAGACCCAGGGGTCAGGACTCAGAATCCCCACTCAGTGCCACCTGCAGCACCTCTACTTTAGTTATTTAAAATATTGGGGGAAGGGGGAACCTTCTCTGGTGATACAATGGCTAAGACTCTGCACACTCCCAATGCAGGAGGCCAAGGTTTGATCCCTAGTCAGAGAACTAGATCCCACATGCTGCAAATAAAGATTCTGTGTGCCACAACTAAGACCTGGAATAGCCAAATAAAAGAAATAAATATTTTAAAATATATAAAATAATAAAAATAAAATAGGTCGGACTATGATTTTGTTAGAATTATTTTTTAATATACATTTATTTATTTTAATTGGAGGTTAATTACTTTACAATATTGTATTGGTTTTGCCGTACATCGACATGAATCCACCACAGGTATACATGTGTTCCCCATCCTGAACCCCCCTGCCTCCTCCCTCCCCATACCATCCCTCTGGGTCGTCTCAGTGCACCAGCCCCAAGCATCCAGTATCATGCATCGGACCTGGACTGGCGACTCGTTTCATATATGATATTATACATGTTTCAATGCCACTTTCCTAAATCATCCCACCCTCTCCCTCTCCCCCAGAGTCCAAAAGACTGTTCTATACATCTGTGTCTCTTCTGCTGTCTCGCATACAGGTTTACCAATACCATCTTTCTAAGTTCCATATATATGCATTAGTATACTGTATTGGTGTTTTTCTTTCTGGCTTGCTTCACTCTGTATAATAGACTCCAGTTTCATCCACCTCATTAGAATTGATTCAAATGTATTCTTTTTCACAGTTTTTTTTCCCCCTTTAAAATTATTTATTTATTTTTTTAATTTAAATTTGTTTATTGTTTTCATTAAGGAAAACCCTGGTAAAGAATCTGCCTGCAATGCAGTAGACACAGGAGATGTGGGTTCAGTCCTTGGATCAGAAAGATCTCGTGGAGGAGGAAATGACAACCTATTCCAGTATTCTTGCTGGGAGAATCTCATGCACAGAGAAGCCTCATAGATTACAGTCTGTGGGGTGCAAAGAGCCAGACATGACTGAGCACACACACAAACTGTGGTAGACAACATCAGAAAAATAATTGTCTCTGAAGAGTAGTGGCAGAAATTATCTGTAAAGGGACATGAAATACCCCATATCATAACAGGGGTTTGTGTTACATGGGTGAAGGTACTTGTCAAAACTCATCCAGTAACACATGTAAGATTTATGCATTTCACTCTGTAAATCTTATCTCAAAAGAAAAAACCATAAACAAATATTGAATTCTAGTTGATAATATGCACGCTGCAGTATTTAGGAGAGAATGTACTAATGCTTGCAATTTACATTAATGCCCCCAAAACAAAGCTGGGTTGCTGGATGGAGAGTGGAATGGATAGGCAGATAAACATGTAATATAATAAAACAAGTAAAGTGTCCGGTAGAATCTAGATCATGGATGTACTGATGTTCACTGAAAATTCTTTGGATTTTTCTATGTGTTTGAAAATATTCATAATAAAATACTGAGGAAAGTGTTACTTTTATTAAACGAACATTTTGCAAACTTTGCTGATTCAAATCCCCTGGAATATTGCTTTTAAAAGTGAAATTTCTAGGAAATTTTCTTAGAGATTCAGCTTCAGTAGAGCTGGGGTGGAGCCTCTGCTTTCTGCGTTTTTTTAAGCAGCCCTCTAAGGTGAGCCTGATGATGGGGCATGTTTAAGGAAGTTAACTTTCCCCTGTGAAATTGATATTGGATGTGGAAAAAGAAAATATGACCAATGGAATGTTGAGTCACCAGCCCCTGGCTACCTCAGTCAGACCAGAAACCTCACATTTATTAAGGTCATTATGAAGTGCGATGAGTTTGGGAAAACACCAATTTTGGAAACCTTTGCTCAAAGAGAAAAAAGACATCTCAATGAAATTCTGGCTGGACCTGTTCCTAAAATTCCCTCCAAACGTATGATTAAGTTGTAAGTTGGGATGAAATGGCCAGTCAGCTGAATACCCTTTTCCTGTGGAGCTGAGACTTTCATTGCACAGGACGTCTCTGGCTTTCTCTTGGGTCCTCCTAAGGCCTGAAGAAGGAGAGAATTACACCTCATGCCTTCACCACCCACAGAACACTGATTAACTAACATTGCACGTCTACTCCCACTCCATAGGGTATTATGCTATGGCCAGGCTGGGGGGGAGGCTGAGGCACAAAAAAGAGTGTGACTCAGCAGCTGCCCTCAGAGAGGGTCTAATCCAGTGCTGGACTAGCACAGATGAACCAGGGAGTGGGCAGGGCCCCCAGGTCGGAGCTGGATGGGTCCTGATGAGAGGAGAGCTGGTGAGTGCCGGCACAGGCAGGGCAGCCTCCTGGAGAGTGCAAGACTCCACGTGCCCTCAGAGAACTGGGCAAAGTTGCTTTACAGGAAGAAGAGCAGCAGAAATACAAAGGAGTCTGCTTGGTAGCATGACATCAATCTGAGCACATAGAAAGCAGAAGTTTCTGTTAGCAGTGTATGTTAATACAGAGTGAAGTGTCAAAAAACTACGCAAGGAAAAACACAAAGCAGCTCTCCTCTTGGAAGAGAAGGAGGAAGAAACAAAAGGGGCGGGGGTGCTAAACTGTACTAGCTTATTTCCCAAGAGATGAAGAAACAAAGAATAAAAAAGTCAGAAAGACAGACTCACTTTGATCTTCATTTTATAATCTCCCATTGACGCACTTAACAGGTGGTCTTCAAAACACCGATTTTTTTTAAAATTAATTAATTTATTTATTTTTAAATTTAACTTTACAATACTCTATTGGGTTTGCCATACATCGACATGAATCCACCACAGGTACACACAAGCTCCCAATCCCGAATCTCCCTCCCACCTCCCACCCCCCAACGTCTCTCTGGATCATCCCCGTACACCAGCCCCAAGCATCCTGCATCCTGTATCAAATAGAGACTGGTGATTCGTTTCTTACATAACAGTATATATGCTTCAGTGCCATTCTCCCAGATCATCCCGCCCTCTCCTACTCCCTCTGAGGCCAAAAGTCCATTGTCTATGTCTGTGTCCTTTTGTTGTCACACATACAGGGTCG